>JAXQQM020072800.1:0-99061 GCA_034641835.2 Pinus albicaulis | reverse complement strand
GGCCATTGCAGTGCCAGTAATCTCATCCACAACATCAGCTACAGAATCATCCACAACAGCAGTTCACCATACAGATGAAGCCAAAAAATTAGTGAAAGCTATGGAAGAAATGTCTCTTAAGACAAATGAAATCAACAGATTGAAACATGTGGTAGAAAATCTTCAGAATTCAAACAAATTGGCTCAAATAAATGGAAAACACATGAGAAAAAAGCCATAATACTGAATGAATAATTGAAGACATTACAGAAGGAATTAACTTTGAAGGAACATATTTCCTATGTAAAAAATCATTTGTGGAACAAAATCATAGAAGTCATAAATGATGTATGGCCCTCAATTCAAGTGATTTTTGAGCAGAGAGATTTACTCAAATCAGCATTAGACGAGATTCAGAAAACTAAGGAGGAATTGGATAACAAACCAGAACAAGCAACATAATTAATCAAGTTCCTTAACATCAAGAATAGGAAAGAGCTAGAAGAACTTGAAATCACTAACACAACTGAAACTATCCTTGAGATAAGGAAAGTTATTACTAAAAATAACCTGATGAAACAATTGGAGGAAAAATGTGAAAATATGAACACCACCATAGTTACTAGGTTTATGATCAAATTTTAGAACCTGAGGCAAAGAATTTTTCCTAATATTTTGATCATCAATGACAAATTAATACCTCAGGATGATTACAACAAAAAGATCGGAGAATTTTCCAAGGAGAAAGTTGAGAAATCAGGAAGTGGACAAGGCATTCCAACAGACAGTCCTACTTAGAAGTTTTGAGGACTTATTCTATTTACAACATGAAATTAAACACTTGTTTGTCATCAAACCAAATTTTTCCAGGTACACAGAAGCAGATGAGAATTTCAGAAAGATGAAGAAAATAAAAATTCCAAGTGATGAATTTCGGGAGTCACTAACAAATTTATTGTAAAATGTAAAAAGACAGAAAGGTAATAGTGAAAATAGTTTGCTAAAATTTGCAGTCAAATAGATTTTTACAACAGTAAAGATCGTTTATAGAGTTTAAAGAGTATCAGAGGTTAAAGAGAATAGTAAAAAAGTATCAGTTAAAGCAGATCAGATTTCTAAATAGTATTGAAGTATCTAAAGCCAGCTAGAAATACAAGAAGGCAACCATCTGCTTCTTATCCTAAATTAGTTTCTATTTCTTTTGGATAGGTAGGACAACTTGGTGATTTGTTAAGCATCTGTCTCTATTATTGTTGTAAAGATATTTTGTTTCCCTTAGATAATTCCTAGAAGCATTCTAGGATATTTTGTAAACAATTATGTATAAATACTTCATCTTTAGAAGTATTATTGTGGAATAAATTGCTAAATATTTCTATAGACATTTTTGTGGACTTGAAGGCTTTTGTGTTTCAAATTTTAAGTAGCAGACTGGATCAGATCAACTAGCATCATATTTCAGAATTCATGTGATGAGCTATTTGGAGTGAAGTATTTTCTAAATTTTTCATTGTTATCTTTATTTGTTACATGCAATCCATTATGTGTTCTAAATTTGAATGAATCAATAGGAGGATTACTTCAGGATTTGTTAAAAGCACCCTGTCTTAACTATTTGTCATTTCTATGTTTTCATCTGATTTCTAGTGTAGGGAACCCTTAATTGCTCCCTCTCTTGTTTGAGCTTTGCCTACTACTTCCCTTTTCTGGATCAAAGGATTCTTAATTTCCCTTTATCCCGATTATACCATCTCACAAAACAACTTTCCAAGATCTCCAAGGGTTATCTATATTGCCCTGAAAAAATTTGACTTTTTGACCTTGATCCCAACTCTGTTTGCTTGAATTTTGACTCCTTAGCCCAATGGACAAATATATTTCCCACTATCCATCTCTTCAAGTGATTTTTCCCATCAAATCAATCAAAACCAAAACCAATTGCACATTCTTAACTAGCCTAATATTTTATAAATCAAAACAAAGTTAAATTTTATAGAGAAAACCCTCTCTGAACCCTAGGAAGGCCAGATCCTAGAGTTTAAAAGTTGGTCTGTGGTTACCTCTAGTTTTCTTAACTAAAAATCACAACTAAAGAATTACTAGAGTGATAACACCTCGGATCAGGAAAAGGGACCTGTAATTTCCCTTTGGCTTGATTTTTTCTCATTTTCTCCACTTCAGCATGATCGAGATTCGTATACTTGATGGTTCAAAAATCCAAAATATTTTCCCAGTGATTCTCGTGTGTGTGTGAGATGTTTCAGACCTCATGAGGGGCTGGCCCTTTAGGTAGCCCCCCACATGCTCGGATGACCTTATTTTATGCAACAACCTCAAACGCAACTCCACATATTTGATGGGTTTGGTTCTAGCCGCTTGCAGCGCCTATAACATGCATGTATCACTGAGATGTTCCATTCATATTTTCAGAGCCCTTTCCTATTTATCAGGGCTTCTTTGGTTGCCATTATGTCTAATGTACTCAGATATTTTTGTATTCAGTCGTGGCTGTTGTCCCAGGTGTAGTATGTATGTGAGATCCATTATATTTTTCATTGGTCCATTTTTACGACAGCATATCATGTACTTTATAGCTAAGTCTCATTTTTATGGGTGCACCATTATTCTTTGTACTTTTTCATCTCAGCGGCCATAGGTATGCCTCCCCTGCCTCACTAAGAACATGTACCAAAAAATTAAAGGAGACTTATATCATTTATAGGTGTTGCCCCCTCAGGTTATTGTCCTCTCTCACGTCACTCCGTCTATGTATCTCTCTCTCTGACTCCCCTTTGGTGTCTAGTGATTGTGTTCTTACAATGTAATTCGGTCATACGATTAGCTCCTAATGCTCACACGTTGGGGGGCAATATGTTGCACCAATTTTTGTTCATCTAACCATTTACAATTATATGGTTGAAGTACACCATGTAAGACCAATTATACCATAGTAAAATTGCTTTCACTATAATAAATAATTTAATAAACCATATTTTATTAAGTTATTTATAGTTCAAACAGAAAACTTCATTAAGAAGAATTAAATAAATCCTTATTTATTTGATTTTCCTCTAGGAATAATTAATTAAACCACAGTTTAAATGATATTCCTAGTCATATTTAACCCAATTTATGAAAAATAATTATATAAATAATTATTTATCTTATTATTCTCTAGGAATAATTAATTAAATCATTATTTAGTTATTATTCCTTGTTAACTTTGACTAAATCACCTAAAAATAATTAAGCACATCATTATTTGTTAAATTATTCCTTAATACAATTCTTGAAATGATAAATAAATAAATTATTTGTTTATTATTTCTAAAAGGTATTTAACCAATTTAAATTCCTTTTCCCTCCAACAAAATATAATAAAATATCCCAAGCAGTTAGATCTAGATCTAGGTTAATAATATTTTATTATTCGCCATTATCAAGGATAACTCAATATTTTGTTACAAATAGGACGATTTTACATTCATTATTCACTTTTATCACTTTCATTGTCGCGCTTTGATAATTCTCATTGCTGCTACTATTTTCTTGCTTCTTGAGCTCCCATAGAGTTCAACACGTCTTGGGTTTTCTACACCATTGAGAGAGAGAAAATTTTGGATCTGAAGTGTTAAGGACAACCAAGAACCCATCCCATTGAGGGGTACTGGTAAAATCATTCTTTGTTCCCTTCCCAGGCGTTAATACATATAAAATTATTTATATATCTTGTCTTGTCTATTGGATATTTAGAGCAACTCTAGTTTATTTTAACTCTTTAATTTCTTTTATTGCATAGCTCTGGGTTTTTGCTACATTTTTTTTCAACTATCTATTGCATATCTAAGGAATTTAAGTAGCCATATTTTTTGTTAGGGCTGTTTGTCACACACAACTAAAGTGATCTCTTTTTGTACACTTGTGTTCAAAATTTACACTAACATAAAGTTCATCTCATATTATGCATATATTGTTAAGTCATTACAGGATATGATCAAGACGGATGTAGTTTACAAATGCAATAAAAGGGAGAAAGGTTCCCTTGCCCGAATAAAACAAGTCATTACCGAAGCCCCAACTTTTTATAATCCATATTCTAGAAAATATTTCTTGTTATATAATTTTTATTCTGACACTTCTCTTGCAATCATTCTCACTCAAAAGGATGATAAAGGAAATGAGCAACCTATATCATTCATGAGAACTAGTTTACAGGGATCCTGAAACTATCCTGCCATTGCTAAATAGGCTTGAAGCACTTCAGGCCTTACCTTCTGAAGAGTCATGTTATTCTCTTTGTGCCTCATCTGACAATTAATTCACTTTTCTTACAATAAGAGTTGGGTGATAGGAGGGAAAACTAGATGAAAATACTTCAAGAGCGTGATCTTGAATTCAAGCCATTTCATATGATAAAAAGTTTTGATCTATATAACCTTGTAGTAGAAGCAGTTAATGCACTAGAAGAAGAATCTTATGGACGAGAACAAGAAATTGAGATGTACAATGTCGAACAAGCTACACCCAAAAATGCACCCACATCTTGGTAAAAACATATGTGCGACAATATCTAGAGCATGATACCTTTCCCTCACATTTATCATGCATATAGAAGAGAGATATTTGACTTAAAAATTTATCATGTCAGCTTGTACATGGTTTTATTTTTCAAAAGCATCACAATGGTGTCCTACTCAAATGTCTGGAAGCATAATATCTAGAAAGGGTACTAAAAGACTTACATGATGGGCCAACTAGTGGAAACTATGTGGGCGATACTATTTCTCACAAAGTTATGCAGGATGGTTTTTATTGGCCCAAATTATTCAAGGATGTACATGCTTACACCCGTAAATTTTTAGTTTGTCAAAGATGTGTTGGTCGCAATAGAAAGTTAGCTGCCCCATTGTAAACCATTGCTGTTGAGGAACCTTTTAAACATTGTGGATTGGATGTGTTAACATGGAAAACTCATACACACATTTTTACAGGTCATACAACACCCATAGTCAAACAAAAACATGTCCAGGTGAAACTTTTCCAGCTGGAGACATCATAAAAATAAAAAAATAAAAGGTTTTCCAAGGTTTAATTTAAAAAATCAACCTGCATGGGATCTCTAAAGGAAGAAATTCACAACCACGCAGATGTTTCTTCAATAGCCGCACGGGTCACCAAAAGTCCAAGTCAGTAGTCGGGGACCACTTCACACGATTTGAGTTGGGATTCCCTGACATGTACCACCCAAGGACAACCTATTATGAGTCAATTTGGATATATTAACCCCCCAGGGGAATCCTCTGGTCCTTCAATAAAGTCATTTTCTCATTAATGAGCCAAGGGAGGGAAAGAGGAGTTTAAATTATATATAAACAAGGCATTGGAAGACCAAAGAGAAGAATAAGTTTGAGCATTGTTATGCTGGAAAAATTTCCGTAAGGAAATCCTGCATCTCATTGTTGAGAGAGTTCCATCATCATTGAGAGTTATCCTAGATTATTTGAGAGAGAGTGGGTTTGCATAGGAGATTGAAGAAAGGAGTTCCTTGCTGAGAGATCTTTAGCACCATTGCTAAGAAACCTCTTTTCAAGTGTTTTGATGTCTCATTTATAGGTCTTCTACTAGAAATTATTAAAGGGAATTCTGCTCCTATATCTTTTGTTGATGTGTTTATGCTTCATTTAATAATTGTTTCATGTTCCGTGTTTTAGTTTTAGTTTAATATTGTTCATGTATATTTATTATCTCATTCCAAGATTTGTTGGTTCTTATTCAAGCACTAACATCATCCAATTGTTTGTATGCTCTTTTTAGGTGACAAACAAACTACAAAGGAAAGGTGTTTTGGAACCCTTTACCAACAAAACACCAAATACAAAATGGCGATCATACTTTGTGCCTTTCGTTGATTTAACTGGTTATGTTACATGACCTCTCTCTCTCTCTCTCTCTCTCTCTCTCTCTTTGCATTTTCACTGTTTTTAGAATCCATTATTTATCTAGAATTTTGTAGGTCTCACTGAGACTTGTTCCCAGCCTAGAAAGAACCTGAATTCAAAATTTTGAGCCAATCGCATGGATTTTCCCATAGATAGACGTGCTTGTCACATGTCTGTGTAGATAAAAATCCATGTGGTTCACAGAACGACACAAAATTAATGTAATTTTTCTTTCGTTAGTGTTTTGGGAGCACTTAATGAACTGCCTGCACTCCTATTTTTTTTCAAAATTTAGATAGGTGGCTTAGTTAATTTTCTATTAACATTATTATTAAGGTAATTGCTTATTTTTACTTAGAAAAATTACAACTCACATAGCTTAATTAGGGGAAAGTAAGTGGCCCTAATCCACACATATTTCATATCTTGTTTTTCTCAATTCAATCATCACACATAGATTAATTAAGAGAATAGGAAGTGGCCCATTATCCACACATATTTTTGATTAACCAAAGATTTTCAACTTTTAAAATTTTATTATTGGGACTAGGAACATGTGTTAGTAAGAAGGGAGTATCCCCTACTTCCCTTGAATCCTTGTGATTTTCCTAGGTTTGCATATGAAATATTTCTCAAAGCACTTGTTTTCCATATCCCTATGTGTTGACATACTGTAATTAGGAAATAAGTAAGTGGCACATCATCCACACATGATTTATTTTCTTGCAAGTAACAATCATAACATAGCATAATTAAGGGAGTTGTAAATGATCTCACATATCCACATTGCCTCACACTATTGTATGCTCACAATTTCATGTGAGCACACTTCCACTTCACACACTAAGCTCATGTAAAATTTTTATCAAGGGTATCCAACCTTTTAAAGCTTGAAACTTAGTTTTTTTGAAGCTTACATTTTTCATACCCTAAGTGAATAAACCTCTTTAAAAAAAATTCTAAAACTTGAACAAAATAAATTCCCCACATGGGTCACAAAAGAATTTATAGTTCAGGTTAAGACCATGGGGGTAGGCATCCCATAATCCGCCGTGAATGTTTACATTTTGAAACATAGAATTTGACTTATAGGGTGCTTAAAATCCTTCATCATCCCACGGAAAAGAATACTTGGGCATTCCATAAACCCGATTAAGAGGGGATTAGGATTAGGTATTAGTGTGTGTGGTTCTCTACGAGGCTACCCAACTCATTTATGGCTCCACATTTTTTACTAACTACCAAGAATCTCAAGACTCGACTTCCCCCATGGGACGAAGGTAATCTTAGTGGTAAAAAATTAGGGATTTTTTCCCTATAGGTGGTGGTGTGGGAAGCACTAAAACCTCTGGATATCTTGGTTGATTCTTGGCCACTAGGATCATTACCAATAATTTTTGGATGTGCCCCCATTACCCTTTCATAAGAATCCTCACAATGACCATTTACATTTTGAGTGGAACATACACAGGTCTTTTAGGATTTTTTATCACATGCAAACAAATAAAGCCTTTTTCTTGTTTGATTGATCACATAGCATAAATTTAAAGGGAGAATTAACCTTTTATTTTTGATTTTTTTGATGTATGTGGTTCATTTGATTGGAGAAAATTTCCCCTCTCACTATATAAAGTAACATTCACCCACAAAGGGAACCATTTGGGAACCAAGTGTTAGTATGAATCCTTTGTCGAAGTGTACGAAAAAAGACCACTTTAGCTACGCATAACTAATAGCCCTAACATCAAATATGGCTGCCAATATCTTCAGATCTGCAGTTAGTTGATCAAGACAAGAGCTGCAAAAAACCAGATCTATGCATAGAAAGACATTAAGCAGTAAAAATAAGGTTTTGCTCCATATATCCAATAGACAAGACAAGAACAATTTTTGAAAGAATTTTTTGTATTAAGGGCACCTGGGAGGAAAACAAGAATATGTTTCCAATTCTCCTCAATGGGATGGGTTCTTGAAAGTCCTCAGCACTTCAGATCTAGAATTTTTCTCTCTTGTTGGTGTAGAAAACCCAGACAAACATAGAACTCAAAGGGAGCTGACAAAGAAAATAATAGAAAATATGACAATGATAATGGTTCAAAGTCAGACCAAGAGTATAGATCTAGAGTGATCTAAGAGGCCACAAAATGTGAATAATGGTAGGAAAAAACCTCCTATTTATAACAAAATATTGGGTTATTCTAGATCTTGGTGGATGATTAAAATAATATTAACCAAATCTAGATCCACCTTTTATGGAATATTTTAGTATACTTGTTGGAGGGAAAAAGTATTTACTTGGGTCAAATCCCTTTATTTGTGAATAATAAATAACTGATTTATTTATCATTTTAAGGGAGGTGGTTAAAAGATAATCAAATAAATAATGATTTATTTAATTATTTATGGGTGATTTAGTCATATTTAACAAGGAATATTATTTAAATAAGGTTAAATAATTATTCCTAGAAAATAATAAGATAAATAAAGATTTATCTAATTAATTTCTTTGTTTTGGGTTAACATGACTAGGAAAATCAAACAAATATAGGTTTGTTTAATATTTCCTTTTAGCCTGTTTAGACCATAAACAACCTAATAAATGTGTTTTATTAAGTTATTTTACATAGTGAAAGAAATTGTACTTAGGATAAAATTGGTCTTACATGGTGTACTTGGGTCCATCTAATGATAGTAGGTTAGATGACCAAAAAATGGTGTAACAGATTTCCCCCCAGCGTGCGAGTGTTAGGAGCAAATCGTATGACCGAAGTACGTTGTAAGAACTCAATCACCAGGCATCAAAAGGGAGGTCAGAGAGAGAAGTGTAAGGTAGACGAGTGTGCTGAAGAACTAGACCCTGAGGAGACGAGACTTACAGGTGCAACAAGTCTCTTTTTATGAGAGGGTACCTGTGCTAAAGGCGACGGGGGAGGCATACCTATGCCCGCCGAGATAAAGTACAAAAGAATAGTGTGTCCAGTAAACAAGGGACCGAACCATAAAGTACAACCGGCATAAACATGAGCCAGATAGAAATACAATGAAGGATCCCGCATACATGCTGTGCCTGGGATAACAGCCAGGACTTATACAATAATATCTGAGTACATGAGATATAAATACAACCCAAATGCCCCCTGAAAATGGGGAAGGGCTCGCAAAATCTGACTGATACATGCAAATCAAAGAGGCGCTGCAAGCGGCTAAGGCTGACATCATCAAATATATGGCGCTGCATCAAAGGATGTAATGAAGAGGTCATCCGGGCATGCAGGGGGCTACCTACAGGGCCACCCCCTCATGAGGGCTGAGACGACTCACACACACCCGGGAATCATCAAGAGCTACTGCTGCATCACTGAACCATCAAGTATACAGATCTCGATCATGCTGAAAGGAACTGGAGCTGAGAAACAATCAAGTCAAAGGGTAATGAGAAAGCCTTTTTCCTGATCCGAGGCACCAAACAAGAGTGGAAGCTGGAACCAAGGTATACCGCTCTCTAGACCGATCTTCTGGAATGAATGAGCTGATGTCGACAGAAGGAGGTCTGCCATAGGTGAGGCAATGAGAGATCCTCAGCTAAGGGACGAGAGAAAATAATAGAGCGACGGACAGACTAATACCAATGATGAGGGTGGAATGGAGGGGACTGAGTAGCGAATGGACGACTTCCATTGCTAGAGCATAAAGGGCATGAATGACATGGAAACGACTGACATAATATCATCAGGGATAAGGGATAGTGGGACTGAAGGCCATAATGTGCGACACAAGAGTGAGACCAAGCAGTGAAGGATGGAGGACTAAAGCGGGGTACAAAGGGACTCGGGATAGACTCCATGAATGCGATGATGACTCCACTCGGATGCTCTAAACAAGGGTGACTCGATGGTGCTGCCACACAGTAAAGGTCCAATGGGGGACCAGGGAAACATGAGTACAAGATGGTAACTCACGACGCAAATCGACTTGAACAAAGACAAGTAAGGAGGAAAAGTGGTGCCCCAAGTACCAGTGTTGTAAGTGAAGAAATGTGATTTCGGGGGGAGGTGGAGTGACCCTTCGGGGACAAAATGTGTCCTGGTGAAGTGTCAAAGTACGAAAATGAAAAATATGCTGGCTATCTAAAAGAAAATAAAACATGCATTTCAGAAGGGAAATGCTAAGGGTAATATTTCTTAAGATAGAGTGCATTGCGAGGATTAGGAAGGGGATTGCCTTCGAAGTCCTCTAAGAGGTATGCCCCCTGCGCCCCCCCCCCCCTATTGCATCGATGGGGGGGGGGCCTACGAGTTGATCCCCCTGACCATGACAGGCCACGGGTTTCAACACGACGGTCTTCGGAGTCACGCTTAAGCATGATAATTCGTTGTTCTAGAGGTTGGCTGTCAGGGAGAAGTTCAACGGCCAGATGCAAGGAAGGGATTTCACACTCGATTGGTAAGACTGCCTCCTCTACAAAAACGAGGTGGAAAGGAGTAAACCCGGTGGCGGTTTTAATATAAGTTCGATAGGCCCACAAAGCAGGGAAGAGCATAAGATGCTAGTTGGTTTTGTGCTTATTCACCGTTCGTTGAAGCATGGTCTTGAGGATTTTGTTGACTGCTTCAACTTGGCCATTACCTTGGGGGTAATAGGAAGAGGAATATTGGTGCTCAAAACCCAAAAGTGAGGATAGCTCAGAGACCAGTTGTTTCGGAACTCCGAATGCTTCAACTTGGCCATTACCTTGGGGGTAATAGGAAGAGGAATATTGGTGCTCAAAACCCAAAAGTGAGGATAGCTCAGAGACCAGTTGTTTCGGAACTCCGAATCGAGCGATAACGTGATTAAAGAAAAATAGGGCCGCGGTAGCTGCCGTGTTGTTAAATGTTGGCATAGCCTCGGCCCATTTTGTGAAATAGTCAACCGCTACGATGCTATATTTATGGTTACCAGCGGATGGCGGGCGACACTCCATGAAGTCGATAACCCATTTACAAAAGGGACCAGTTGTGACGATAGGATGGAGGGGCGCTGGGGGAGCTCGCGCCTTAGGGGCGAAATGTTGGCAGTTGGAGCAGTTTTTGACTGCCTCAATGCAATCACTGAAGAGGGAATTCCAAAAATACCCAGCGCGCATGAATTTCTGAGCAGTAGCAAGGCCGGAGAGGTGGCCACCGCAAGCGCCGCTATGGCAGGCATTGAGGACCTGTTCAGCTTCAGCGTGTGCAAGACAACGACGAAGGATAGTATCTATACCGCGGCGATAGAGGTTGTCACCGATAAGAAGGTAGCGAGGGGCCTGGTGTCGGATCCGTCGTCGAGCGTCAAGATCAAGGTGAAGGGCGAAATTTTGGGTTCGCAAGTAAGTGAGGATATCGCCGTACCAAGGATCTTCCGAAGTAATGGCGAATAAGTGCTCATCAGGAAAATCATCGTTAACTGGGGGATCCCGCATTCCAGTAGGTAATTCAGAAATGAGTTCAGCGAGGGTTAATCCTTTCTTACTTTTTGGTGTGACAAATTCGAGGTCGAATTCTTGAAGGATGACGAACCAACGGGCGTACTTCCCAGTGAGGATGCGCCGACTCAATAGGAAATCCACGGGGTTGGAATTAGTCACAACCTTGGTGGAACGCATGAGGATGTAATGACGAAGTTTTTGGACCGAGAAGACGACAGCCAATGCTAGTTTTTCTTCGTGTGAGTAGGAAACAGGGGGTCCTACGAGGTTTTTACTGACGTAGTAAATCACATGCTCGATATCGTTGTCATCTGCCTGGATAAGAACTCCAGCAACCGAATAGGTGGAAGCAGAGATGTACAGGATAAATTCCCTATCAAAGTCGGGAGGGCGGATCAAGGGAGCGGATGTGAGAGCCTGCTTGAGGGCATCGAAAGACTCATGAGCATAGGTATCCCATAAAAATGGGATGTTAGATCGGAGGAGTCTAAGGAACCCTGTGCAGTGGTGGCATAGTCAGGAACGAACCATCGAAGAAAATTAGCTTTGCCTTGGAGACTTTGTAGCTGGCGTAAGGTACGCGGAATGGGAAGTTCAAGAATGGCTTGAACTTTCAAAGGGTCAAGAGTGATATCGTCCTTAGACACTATGAAGCTGAGGAGACGGCCGGTGGGAACGCAGAAGACACATTTCAATGGATTAAGGCGGATATTATACTTGCGACATCGGAGAAAGATGGTACGCAGATCGTGAAGGTGCTGCGCCCGATGCTTATAACGTGAAGTGAGGTCATCCAAATAGGCAAGGATAATATGAGCTAAGTCGTGGAAACAATAATACATGGCCCGTTGAAAGGTGGTGCCGGCATTTTTAAGGCCGAATGGCATGACCCGGTAAGCGAAAGTTCCCCACGGACTGATGAACGCGGTTTTAAGTTGATCAGCAGGATGGATAATGATTTGGTTGTATCCGGAGAAACCATCCATAAAGGATAGAATCTCATGCCCCGCACACTCATCAATGATTTGGTCAATAAATGGTGTGGGGAAGTTGTCTTTGGGACAAGCTTTGTTCAAGTCGCGAAAGTTCGTGCAGACACGGATGGTGCCTTGTTTCTTGAGGACAGGAATTGGGTTGGACACCCAAGTGGTATATTCAATGGGATAAATGAAACCTACATGCTTGGGCTTATCGATTTCGGCTTTGATAGCATCACGTCTGGAAGGATTAATGGGTCTCAACTTTTGACGGACCGGGTTGGCGTCGGGCCATGTGTCGATATGATGTTCGACAATGGTGGGATCGAGTCCGTGCATTTCGGAGTAGGACCAGGCGAAAATATCGCGGAATTATTTGAAAAGCTTAGTGTAAGCTTCGATTTCTTCCGAGGTGGATTGGGTGCCCAAGGTGATATATTCTTCGATTCCTTGTTTGACCGAAATGTCAATTTTAATGGTAGGAGAGATATTGGCCATGTTTCCTTCTTCGAAAGCATCAGGTGCAAGGGTGGGATTTTTGAACCAATCGACTGCATTAGGAATGAAGTCTTTAGTTTCCACAGCATATTGGTCATGGGACTTCCGTGGGAGGAAGTATGCATGATGGTGCATATCATCCCATGGAAAGTCAGGGTTTGTCATGGCTTCCATAATGTCTTCATCGGACTGGAAGATTGGAAGACTGGAGGAAGGAAGATCACCCGATGATGTAGGAATGCCTGACTGGTCCTCATGTGGAGAAGGGCTCATATGCACAATGTCAGCAAAGCCAAGGTCTACTGGGGTGGAGCCGAGAGTGTCCGCAGGTAGGAGGTTAGGCGAATCATCTCTTGAGGAGGACGATAGGTAGAATACGGTGGTGGAAGGTTCCGTCGTGTTGACCACAGGAGGAGGAATGTGAATGGGAGGAGGAAGATCCTCTGGCCCTACCGAAGTAGAATTCGAAAACAATTGAGAAGGGATTTTGTCATGCGGAGCCTTGAATTGGCGGTACGTGTCTAAAGAGGAACGATACTCGTCAAGGCGGGGATAGAGGTGGGTGTAATGGCCATGGAAATCGCACAAAGCACAAGGGTGATTTGTGCGCAAGGTTTTGAGTTTCGGGATAGAATCTTGGATAGTGACGTAGACTTCGGGGATATCAGATTTTGGAAACGTCTCATTGACCAGGATCTTGAGGTGCGGCAATTCAGGACACGTATGGGTGGCGTGACCGACAATATCGCACAAAGCACATTGGATAGCGCGCTTTGGCGGTTGAGGAGGGGTAGGGTTCGTCGGGGCGGCTTGGTCCTGATAGGTTGCCCCCTTGCGAGCTTTGCCTTTCTTTCCTGAAGCTGTCACCACCGGGGTAGGGTCCTGGGGAGGTGCGGGGGGCATGGTGGAAACGGAGGAAGCAAGGGGGACCGGTTGAACCGGTGTCAAAGCAAGATAGGGTTTGGGGTGACCAGGTGGGGTAGCGGCCGGAGGGTCAAGGTACCAGACGGGTATGCCCAGGGTCAGGTTAGGGAGGGAGAGGGTGGCCATGACAGGGACCATATAGACTCCGGGAAGGGGAGCCAGAAAAGGTATCTGACCAGTGGGATAATGACCAGGAGGGACGGCTTTGAGATGGTTGAGGCATGGGGGGACTGACCCGGGAGGATAGAGGGGTTCAGGGATACCAGCTGTAGGAGAAGGGTCAGAAGGAGGAGGTCCGGCTGACTGAGATGAATGACTAGGAGCGGGTTGCGGTGGGCGAGGTTGAGTCTGAGGTTGCTGACTAGCCGAAGCGGGTTGCTTAAGGGCAGCTCGAGACGATTACATCATGCAAAAATTCGATAAGCTGGGATCAAAGATATGAGGAGGAGGGAGACCAGGGAAAGTTCCAAGCAGGGAGGAATCTTTGTAGACGCCGGGAGAGACACTGGTCAAGGAATCGACGGTTTGCTTATTGGCTACAGAAGAGATGGTCGTCTCTGGGGAGGTCTGAGATGGTGGCTCATGATAAGTCAACTGGTCGATGGTGACTATCTTTCCATTGTGAGGAAAAGACATCTTGCGAAAAACCGCGGATGGGACAGCAGGCATGGCATAGGTGTAGCTTCGCCCCAATAGAATGTTGTAGTCTAGAGGGGCGTCGATGACTTCGACGTCAACGCAAACGGTCTTACCGGCAAGGGTGATAGGACAATTGCGAAAAAGGCCAATGGGCTGGGAGGCGTGGCCGTCCCACGCTCGAAGGGTGATCGTGGAAGGGGCCAACTCAGGAGATCCGAGTTGCTTCCAAACTGAAGCGGACATCACACAGGTGGATGCCCCCTCATCAATTATACACCGAGAAACGTTGGCATTCTGGATTTTGACTGGGATTTGGAAGGCGACGGAAGCAGGAAGAGGAGGATGTTCTGATTGATGGGCGTCGAAAACAATCATTTGGTCATCGGTAGGATCTATAGTGCCCACGGAAGATAGCAGAGCCTTCTTTTGGGAAGTGCATGACTGCAGGAGTTCCAATGTGGAAATGGCAACAGGAGATTGCGCCAAATCATCTACTATGCTATACGAATGAGCAGCTCGACCAGAAGTAGCATTTCGACGTAATGGTCCCTTAGGAATCTTGGTATGAACCTCAACTTTGGGTTGAGGGATATGTAAGGGGCCATTGGATGTCGAAAGAGGCTCTGTAGAACCGGAAGAAGGGGACTCGGGGGCAGACTGAGCGGAAGGCTTAGGGTACTGGCGAGACCAAGTTTGAAGGTGAAGGTCGACGGGAGGGGATGGATCAGAGTTCATCATGAGGATCTGGTAATCGGAGGAACCAGAAATGGAAGGTGGAGTGGCGACCTGTCTGTCAGGTGGTTGGGTAGCCACGAATCCTTGCTGAGGGAAAGGATCAGTAAACACAGCTGGTTGAGTAGTGGTCACATTAGGGGGAGCATGAGGGGAGGCATGTTGTCCTCGCAATGTGGCTTGAGACTCCCACATCTGCCGCATCTGTGGTAAGAGGGGACAATCGTGGGTGTAATGACCATAAACACCGCAACACAAACAAGGCTTATTTGTGCGAAGAGGCCTGTCCGGCTTGGGCTGAGTGCCCTGTTGCTGGTTAGCAGTGTTAGGGTCAATACCTTGAGGATTGGGTCCACGAGTACCAGGGGCAGATTGATTTGGATTGCCTCTCCGCCTTCTTTGAGAAGAAGGGGGATTAGTCGCACCCTGCTGTGCAAATACTTGCCCTGAAGGGGGCTGTAGGTGTTGTTGCTGGGGTTGAGGAGGCAAGGGAGGTGGAAGCACATATGCTGGAGGAGCTGGCACACCAGGCTGCAGATAAGGGTAATGGCTAGGTTGGGCAACATTGAGGTAAGCAGGAGGTTGGGAAAAAGGAGGAGGCATGCCGTATCCTGGGTACATGCTACCGGGAGGGGGAAGAGTGCTATAGGTGTTGGCCCCTCCGTGAGGGAGACCGTAGCCCATAGGAGGTTGAGCATACGGATGGGAAAGGGCTCCAACGATACCGTCGGCGGAATGAGATGCCCCCGGGGCGTTAGCGCCACCGGGCCTGGGGAGGTCAGGAAGGATGGTATAAACATAACCAGACTAAGCGTAGATCAGGTCATATTTCAAGGCGATTTGGAGGGCAGCTTCTTCGGTTTGAGGGAAATGGGAGGCGGCATATTTGCCAATGGGAGCTAAGAGAGAGCGAAGGAACCAGTCCATATAAACTCGATCTTCGAAGGGGGGAGCTCGACATAAGCTTCATCTTCGTCGCCATTCCTGGACATGAGTGGAAAGGCGGGTCGAAGAGGTTTGCTTGAAAGAGGTCAAAAGCTCCGTACCAGTATCGTATCGGAGAGGGAGCTGGAAATAAGATAAAAAGGCTTGGGCAATGGTCGCAAAGGTGGTATGGGAAGAGGTGGCTTGGTCAACATACCATTTAGAAGCTTCACCGGTAAGCGTGTGTTGGAACAACCGAAGACGGATGGAATCATCGGTAATAGAATTGGAGGAACACCACATGTTGAAAGATCGGACATGGTTGGTTGGATCTTCTCCAGCAAGGCCTTCGAACTTAGGGATGTCGGAGGGGAGCTTGGTTGGCATAGCAGGCCAACCAACATCATGGCGGAAAGGGTCATTGATCAACTCATTGAAATCGGGGAGGTTGAGGCCTGCGATGTACGGTAGCAAGGGTGCAGCCGAGGTAGTTCCTGTGGCGGTTCCGCTAGTAGTAGTTCCGGCATTAGGGCCGGGATTACCGCTAGCGTTAGGCCCTGGACCAGACATAGTGAAGGTGACAGGGGGAGAACCATTAGTAAAAGGAGAACCCAATGAATCAGAAGAGGAGTCGGAATGCGAACTCAGAGGAGGAATGGCTTGACGATGGCAGGACGGAGCAGGTCGATCGACCGGAAACTGAGGGTGAAGGCCAAGAAGTCTCCGGGATGCGCGCCTTGGGGGCGCAATGATGACAACACAAACACGGCACGAGGGGAAGAAGAATGACCGACAAAGGCAGGGAGGTGCAGAATCAAGTGATTACAATGTCGAAACAAGGGCAAAATGGTGCAGTGTCAATTGATTTTAAAGTCTTTGCCTGGCGGTGTAAACCAGGCTCTTCTTTGCTTAGGGTGAGTGTGTGGCGTGTGTTAATTTTAATTTTTAAACCCTTTTCGTTTTGAGAGAAAGAGAAAAAGAGTGCTGCGTAACTCAAAATAATGCTGCAAAAACAGTATATAATGCTGAAATAACAGAAAATTAACAGCTATTAATGCATCGATTCAACCCAAAAAGGCGGGTCTCTCAAAAATAATCTAAAAGAGGGAAGAAATCTAGTCAAAACACACTAAAAAGAGGCCAATAGATCTAGGGTCGAAAGGGACAAGGATCTAAAGGAGAAAGCTGCTGAAAAGAGGTGCAGATCACAACCAAGAGGCAGAGGCAAGGTGGCTGGAAAAAAGGAGGAAATCAGCAAAAAGCAGAAAGGACAGGGAGGAGGTCCTAAAGGGAGGTCCAAAAAAAACTACAAGAGGTGGTTTGAAAGGAAGAAGAGCTGATTTAAAGGGATCTAAGAATGAGGTATCAGATCTGAAAAAAGGAAGGCTGAAACTCTGAAAAATCAGACACCTGAAACAGCTAAAACTCTTCCACCAAAAGTGGAGGGTACTGAAGCCCTAGGGGGCTAGGTTCCCACTTAGATGAGAAAAACAGATCAGAAACAGGTCCAAACGGGCGGAGACAGAGGTTGGAAAACCCTGACAGAAGCTTTAGCAAAACCCATAAAAATTGCAGAAAAACAGCAGAAAAAAGCACAGGTCGCAGGTTTTGACCTATTTTCCTGTTCAGGTCGTAGAAAAGGGGCTGAAAAGTGCGACCTCCAACTCCAGTTGTCCCGGCGGTAGATTTGCGGAAAAGTTTTCGTCTCAGTTGCGGCTGATGTCTTTCACCTGCGCAATAGGGCCAGAAACACGCGGAAGTTAGAAATTTTAATGTTTTAGGGTTTTATAGGTGAAAAACAACATGAAAATAGGAAAAAAAAAAGCTGAAAAGAAACCCTAGGGTCTGAAGTAGCTGGATATGCAGGAATATGAAAAACGACAATGGTCATAATTGAAAACCCGTGTGGAGTCGCCAATTGTTAGTATGAATCTCTTGTCAAAGTGTATGAAAAAAGACCACTTTAGCTATGCATAAATAATAGCCCTAACATCAAAAATGGCTGCCAATATCTTCAGATCTGCAGTTAGTTGATCAAGACAAGAGCTGCAAAAAACCAGATCTATGCATAGAAAGACATTAAGCAATAAAAAGAAGGTTTTGCTCCATATATCCAATAGACAAGACAAGAACAATTTTTGAAAGAATTTTTGTATTAAGGGCATCTGGGAGGAAAACAAGAAGATGTTTCCAATTCTCCTCAATGGGATGGGTTCTTGGAAGTCCTCAGCACTTCAGATCTAGCATTTCTCTCTCATGTTGGTGTAGAAAACCCAGACAAAGATAGAACTCAAAGGGAGCTCACACAGCAAATAATGGAAAATATGACAATGATAATGGCTCAAAGTCAGACCAAGAGTTTAGATCCAGAGTGATCTAATAGGCAACAAAAGGTGAAGAATGGTAGGGAAAACCCTCTTATTTATAACAAAATATTGGGTCATTCTAGATCTTGGTGCATGATTAAAATAACATTAACCAAATCTAGATCTACCTTTTATGGAATATTTTATTATATTTGTTGGAGGGAAAAAGTATTTGACTTGGGTCAAATCCCTTTATTTGTGAATAATAAATAAATAAATGATTTATTTATCATTTTAAGGACGTGGTTAAAAGATAATCAAATAAATAATGATTTATTTAATTATTTATGGGTGATTTAGTCATATTTAACAAGGAATATTATTTAAATAAGGTTAAATAATTATTCCTAGAAAATAATAAGATAAATAAAGATTTATCTAATTAATTTCTTTGTTTTGGGTTAAACATGACCAGGAAAATCAAACAAATATAGGTTTGTTTAATATTTCCTTTTGGGGTTTCCTGTTTAGACCATAAACAACCTAATAAATGTTTTTTATTAAGTTATTTTACATAGTGAAAGCAATTTTACTTAGGGTAAAATTGGTCTTACATGGTGTACTTGGGTCCATCTAATGATAGTAGGTTAGATGAACAAAAAATGGTGTAACAGATTGCCCCCCAGCGTGCGAGTGTTAGGAGAAAATCGTATGACCGAAGTACGTTGTAAGAACTCAATCACCAGACATCAAAAGGGAAGTCAGAGAGAGAAATGTAAGGTAGACTAATGTGCTGAAGAACTAGACCCTGAGGAGACGAGACTTATAGGTGCAACAAGTCTCTTTTTATGAGAGGGTACCTGTGCTAAAGGCGGTGGGGGAGGCATACCTATGCCCGCCGAGACAAAGTACAAAAGAATAGTGTGTCCAGTAAACAAGGGACCGAACCATAAAGTACAATCGGCATAAACATGAGCCAGATAGAAATACAATGAAGGATCCCACATACATGCTGTGCCTGGGATAACAGCCAGGACTTATACAATAATATCTGAGTACATGAGATATAAATACAACCCAAATGCCCCCTGAAAATGGGGAAGGGCTCGCAAAATCTGACTGATACATGCAAATCAAAGAGGCGCTGCAAGCGGCTAAGGCCGACATCATCAAATATATGGGGCTGCATCAAAGGCTGTAATGAAGAGGTCATCCGGGCATGTAGGGGGCTACCTGCAGAGCCACCCCCTGCAGGGTGGCCCTGTAGGGTGTAATCAATATATGACCTCTTTGAATTATGGTGTAATCAGTAAATAAACCAGAGAAAAACCATCTAAATATGAGTTTTAATGGGTTTTGTCATACTCAGTAAATGTCTTTAATTGGGTTTGTTGTCTTTGTCTTTCTAGAAGATGATTCCTTTGGTTTCATCATATGAGGGGATTTATCAAATCATGGAGGGCATGTCATATTTCCAGGGTCTTTAAATTTTTCATAAAGGTTGTCCTTCTAAGCCTTATCCTTCAAGTTACAAGGTCGTTTTGTTTTGTTTCCCCTTCATATTTATGGCCTTTTCTCTATGCCTGTTACTGTGATTTGTCTTACTATTTTGGTTTCCTTATTTGGTTCACATATAAAGTTGTTTGTCTTGTTAGTGGGTCCACTTTGGGCCTCCTTTAGATTTCCAAATTCATAGACTCCAATAGATAAAAACCTTCCTATTATTACTTCATTAAAATCCCATCTCTATCAAAAATCTAGGGACCAACTTGGAATACTAAATATTGATATTTATAAAGAAGCTAAAGACCAACAAAAAATAACCTTTTGGAACCATGATGCCAAATGGTATGTGAGGTGAATTTACATCATTGTGAAATAGTTTCACAGATTGCTGCAATATTATGAAATATGGAATACCAAAAGAAAGAACGCATAGGAAGAGAACAAAAGAGGAGGAGATAATGGGCACCTACATAAGTCATTTCACAAATTGATTCTTGAACTACTTAGCTAGGTCCTTGGGGTGTGTCAACTTATTTATTTGTGCTTGTATGCATTATATTGTCCCCAAGGTGCATGATCTTTGATGATTTTGTGTTCCATTATAGTTGCTTATCCTGGAAATATGTTTCCCAACTAATTCTCTTGATATTAAACATTCCTGATAACGGTTGATGGATCACAGTTAAGTAGGAAGTGCAGAGAGAATCCTTCCTTATAATGGTTGTATGGCTCACAGTGAAGTAGGATGTGCACAATAGTTACTCACTTCTCTCTATTCAGTTGAATGAATAACAACAGAGACATTGTCTCTCTTTATAAAGGAGGCATCTAGTGTTGTACACTAACAATTGTCAATAACTGTAATTATAATGCTTTGGTTAGAGCACCCAATATTCATGCACATATGAATGTACTGGACTTCTATAGAACTGCACCTAGAATGGAGTAGGCTATATGCTCCTATAAAACCTATCTCGTGCTCTTTTCTTAAAACTGGATGTAAATTATAAATAGAGAAGTGACTCTAAAATAGAATTGAACATAACTGGAATTTTCTAAATCTAGAACAACATGAAGTGAAGGTGATGAGAAAACTCTAACAAGAGGACACAAAACATATGATGGAGTGAACCATAAATCAAATTCAAGTATCCCTTGAAAAATTCCTAGTGCTTTAATTAGGTTTGTTGTCTCTGCCGTTGCAAAGCATCCTACTTCTTTCTATGAAGCCTAATATAGCTAAAATGGGCACAACCTATCTAAATCTGGCTTTATCCCTATGAAATCTGAGCCCAATATTTGCAGGGTAAAAGTTTCCATAACTCCTTAATCCTTTAGAAATGTTAGTGTCGCATGCATGGAAATATGGTTTCAGAATGTGTGCCATGTTTTCTTTGGATTCCTTGGGTTTTCCAGAAGATGCTTCCTTTGGTTTCATCATATGAGGGGATTTAGCAAATCATGGAGGGTATGTTCTATTTCCAGGGTCTTTAAATTTTTCATAAAGGTTGTCCTTCTGAGCCTTATCCTTCAAGTTGCAAGGTCCTTTTGTTTTATTTTCCCTTCATATTTATGAAATTTTCTCTATGCCTGTTACTGTGATTTGTCTTACTATTTTGGTTTCCTTATTTGGTTTACATCTAAATTTGTTTGTCTAGTTAGTGGGTCCACTTTGGGCCTCCTTTAGATTTCCAGATTCACAGACTCCAACAGATAAAAACCTTCATATTATTACTTCATTAAAAGCCCATCTCTATCAAAAATCTAGGGACCAACTTGGAATACTGAATATTGATCTTTCTAAAGAAGCTGAAGACCAACAAAAAATAACTTTTTGGAACCATGATGCCAAATGGTATGTGAGGTGAATTTACATAATTTTGAAACAATTTCATAGACTATTGCAATATTATGAAATATGGAATACCAAAATAAGGAATGCATAGGAAGAGAATAAAAGAGGAGGAGATAATGGGCACCTACATAAGTATTTTCACAAATGGATGCTTGAACTACTTAGCTAGGTCCTTGGGGTGGGTCAAATTCTTCATTCGTGATTGTATGCATTAGATTGTCCCCAAGGTGCATTACCTTTGATGCTTTTGTGTTGCATTATAGTTTATTATCCTGGAAATATGTTTCCAACTGATTCTCTTGATATTGAACCTTCCTGATAATGGTTGATGGCTCACAGTTAAGTAGGAAGTGCACAGATAATCCTTTCTTATAATATTTGTATGGCTCATAGTGAAGTAGGAAGTGCACAATAGTTACTCACTACTCTCTATTCAATTTAATGAATAACAATAGAGTCATTGTCTCTCTTTATAAAGGAGGAAACCAGTGTTGTACAATAACAATTGTCAATAACCATAACTCTAATGCTTTGGTTAGAGCACCCAATATGCATGCATTTATGAATGTACTGGCCTTCTATAGAACTGCACCTAGACTGGAGTAGGCTATATGCTCCTGTAAAACCTATCTCTTGCTCTTTTCTTAAAACTGGATGTAAATTATAAATAGAGAAGCGAATCCAAAATAGAATTGAACAGAATTGAAATTTTCTTAATCTAGAACAACATGAAGTGAAGATGATGAGAAAAATCTAACAAGAGGACCCAAAAAATCTGATGCAGTGAACCATATATCAAATTCAAGTATCCCCTGAAAAATTCCCAGTGCTTTAATTGGGTTTGTTGTCTCTGCCGTTGCAGAGCATCCTGCTTCTTTCTGTGAAGCCTACTATAGCTAAAATGGGTACAACCTATATAAATCTGGCTTTATCCCTATGAAATATGAGCCCAAGATTTGCAGGGTAATACTGGCCATAACTCATTAATCCTTTAGAAATGTTAGTGTTGCCCGCATGGAAATATGATTTCAGAATGCGTGTCATGTTTTCTTTGGATTCCTTGGGTTTTCCAGAAGATGCTTCCTTTGGTTTCATCATATGAGGGGATTTATCAAATCATGGAGGGTATGTCATATTTTCGAGGTCTTTAAATTTTTCATAAAGGTTGTCCTTTTGAGCCTTATCCTTCAAGTTGCAAGGTCCTTTTGTTTTATTTTCCTTTCATATTTATGGGATTTTATCTATGCCCGTTACTGTGATTTGTCTTAATATTTTGGTTTCCTTATTTGGTTTACATCTAAATTTTTTTGTCTAGTTAGTGGGTACACTTTGGGCCTCCTTTATATTTCCAGATTCATAGACTCCAACAGATAAAAACCTTCATATTATTACTTCATTAAAATCCCATCTCTATAAAAAATATAGGGACCAGCTTCGAATACTGAATATTTATCTTTCTAAAGAAGCGAAAGACCAACAAAAAATAACCTTTTGGAACCATGATGCCAAATGGTATGTGAAGTGAATTTACATCATTGTGAAACAATTTCACAGACTGTTGCACTATTATGAAATATGGAATACCAAAAGCAGGAATGCATAGGAAGAGAATAAAAGAGGAGGAGATAATGGGCACCTACATAAGTCCTTTCACAAATGGATGCTTGAACTACTTAGCTAGGTCCATGGGGTGGGTCAACTTCTTCATTCGTGCTTGTATGAATTATATTGTCCCCAAGGTGCATTATCTTTGATGTTTTTGTGTTGATAGTTTCTTATCCTGGAAATATGTTTCCCAACTGATTCTCTCGATATTGAACCTTCCTGATAATGGTTGATGGCTCAAAGTTAAGTAGGAAGTGCAGAGATAATCCTTCCTTATAATGGTTGTATGGCTCACAGTGAAGTAGGAAGTGCACAATAGTTACTCACTCCTCTCTATTCAATTGAATGAATAACAACAGAGACATTGTCTCTCTTTATAAAGGAGGCAACCAATGTTGTACACTAACAATTGTCAATAACTGTAACTCTAATGCTTTGGTTAGAGTGCCCAATATGCATGCATATATGAATGTATTGGCCTTCTATATAACTACACCTAGACTGGAGTAAGCTATATGCTCCTGTAAAACCTATCTCGTGCTATTTTCTTAAAACTAGATGTAAATTATAAATAGAGGAGCGACTCCAAAATAGAATTGAATAGAACTGAAATTTTCTAAATCTGGAACAACATGAAGTGAAGGTGATGAGAACACTATAACAAGAGGACCCAAAACATATAATGCAGTGAACCATAAATCAAATTCAATTATCCCTTGAAAAATTCCCAGTGCTTTAATTAGGTTTGTTGTCTCTGCTGTTGCAACACATCCTGCTTCTTTTTGTGAAGCCTAATATAGCTAAAATGGGCACAACCAATCTAAATCTGGCTTTATCCCTATGAAATTTGAGTCCAAGATTTGCAGGGTAAAACTAACCATAACTCGTTAATCCTTTAGAAATTTTAGTGTCGCCTGCATGGAAATATGGTGTTGATTGTTTTTTTTTCTCTGTTTGCAGTCCAATACATCCTGCCTCTTTCTATGAAGCTAACTGTAATGAAAATATAGCCTCTTTCTAGGGTTGTAGAGTGCCTCTAGATTTTCAAGGTAAATCCTTGAAAATGAATCAAAGATTTGCTTTAGAGAATGCCTCAAATGGTCTGTGAAATACTTCAGGGGATAGTACAACAAGGGCAACTCCAACAAGGCTAGTATGTGTCTCCCAGACTCTTCAGGTTTGCACAAACAATCTTCTTCAAATATACCTCATCAAAATTTCAACAATGTTTCCTCTTCATAAATAACCAGTTCAAAAAGGGTTAATAAATCTGCTCCAACACTGCATGAAAAAATTCTTCAATGATGGCTTCAAGATCTTTAAATTATATTCAAGGATGCTCCAACAAGGATCTTCTCAAGAGATACAGAGGAGGAAGGTTCAAAAGAGACTAATGTTGTTTTTACAAGACAAAGGATATTTCTGCACTTTCCAAGGTTTAGGGTCTTCACAACAATTTTTTCATGAGCCGATATTCCTCCTTTAGAAGGGTTGTGATTGTTACTTCAATAGGTTTGCTTCAACTCAGTCTTCAAGATCTTCAATCTTGTTCCAAATAGTAGAAGTGGGGGTTTCTCCAAATATAGCTTCAAAAACTCCACTACAATTTTCTCCAACAAGTCCTCAAGCAATAATCTATAAGAGTTCTTTAACCAAGGTTAGATGATATGATACATAGATCATTCAAGAAGTTTCTAATGTTTTTCTTCAAGTTTTCTCCCAAAAGGTCACTTTGTTGCTTCAACAGATGACCAATAGTTTGCTCTCAAGGGATGCTAAATTTCAAACCAAATGCCATAGGTCTAAAACATTAAGTGCCACAATTTCAAATTTTCACAATGCCACAGGTCTGAATCATCAAGTGCCAAAATTTTGAATTTCCACAGTGCCACAGGGCCGAATTATTATAGTGACATAGGTCTGAATTTTCACAATGCCACAAATCTGAAATTTTACAGTATCACAATTCCAAACTAATGAGACTATAGATCCGAAATTTTTTCACACAGGTTTGAGGATGTTTCCACGGGTCTAAGAATCTATGCATAGTTCCAAAGATTTGAGCTCCTAAAATTTTTTTCACACATCAAGAACAAGTTTGATCTTCACCTTTATCATAGGTTCGAGAGTATGAGCTATTTTAGTCTGAAATCCTGCTCCAAATGAACCACAACAAATACAATGAAACCATAGGGGATTCACTAAAAATTTCCAAACTTTAGATAATATTCATTCTCCTTACTTCCTTGGTTCATGAGTTATGAACCCTCTTACTTCTTCTTTTTCACTTGTTATGTATCTCAGAGCTAAGTTGATGGCCTAGAATGAGGAGTCCAACTTTGTATTTATACTTGTTTGACTATTTTGAAGAGACATATCATTTGGGGTTAGAGGGCTGACATGAGTATTTGAGTTGACCTATGCAACAATCTATATATATATATATATATATATATATATATATATATGTATGTATGTATATATACATATATATGTATATGTATGTATGTATATATATATATATATATATATATATATATATATATATATGTATGTATGTATTTTAATTTTGGAAATTTTTTTATCACAATCTAGCACTGCAAGAAATCATGTGGTTGAAAATGAGGCTCCTTTTTTATATGGTTGAGTAACCATCTTTGTAGCTATCTTTTTCAAACTCTGACCATGGCATGTGCTTTAGGTATTAATAGGTTTGATGTATGGGTATGCCTTTAAAAAAAGGTGTGGAAAATGCTCCAACATTATTGCTTTGATATACAACATCTCTTGAACAAATTCTACCAACGCATTTTGTTTTTGAGTTAGAATATCATCTTGTTGGAATACATAGAAAGAATTATATTTTAGAATTGCTTAATGTGCTCCAAAGTTAAAAGAGAGAAATTTTCCTTATGTTTCTCTTTAATCTTTAGAAAAGTGTTTCATTGGGGGATTCCAAATCTATAGTCAAGTCAAGAATGATCATAGTAAGTCCACTAAGATTGAAGCTATCTTGAATGTACTAATCATAAACTTCACAAATTAACTCGTTGCTCCATGATGTTTCCTCTCCATCAGAATATACTTCTTCATTCATGTACCTAGGGAATATTAGGGCTTTCTTCAACAATTCTAATGGAATCAATTATAACCTTATCCATCAGAAAATCCATTTTTCTCAGACTTTTGTTTAGCATGGTCTTCATCTAAAATTGGTTCTAGAGATTTTCCTTTGAATTCCTTGATTTTGTGTCTAACCTTTGATTCCCACATTTATTATTTTTGAGTCTATTTAAGTCCCTCATCCTCTTTTTTCTTTTCAATTGATGTTTTATTTCCCTCTTCCTTTTCTTGAAGATTTTTTTATTTATAGACTGTGAAGTGATCTTGTTGTGCACATTTCAACTAGATTTAATTGAGTTGAAGAATTTTAATGACGTCCACAAGATCAAAAATGGTCTAAGGGACCTTCTGCTACCTTTCTGAACTATCTTGCAGGGTAAAACTGGACATAACTCCTTAATCCTTTAGAAATGTTAGTGTCGCCCGCATGGAAATATGGTGCTCATTGTTTTTTTCTCTCTCTCTGTGGTCCAGTACATTGTGCCTCTTTTTGTGAAGATAACTATAATTAAAATGGGCGCAACCCATGTAAATTTGGCTCTATCTTGCCTCTTTATATGTATTTAGATGTGATTTGTTACTGCCTATGCTCTGTGTGCCTAATCTATTGTTAGCATTAAAATATTGTTTACATTTGTTAAGAATGTATGCATCAAAGTTGTCCCTATCTTCACCAGGGTTATAGAGTGCCCTAGATTTATAGGGTAGAACCAGCTTGACCTCTTGAAGTTGTCCCTATCTTCGTCGGGGTTGTATAACGCCCTAGATTTTCAGGGTAAAACCAAACTGAACTCTTGAAGTTGTCCCTATCTTCACCAGGGTTGTAGAGCGCCCTATATTTGCATGGTAAATCCAGCCTGAACTCTTCAACACATATTAATACACGTTTTTCTGTAGATCTGTTTTAGTTTCTTTGGTAAGTTTAAGTGTTAGATTTAATTATCTCATGGGAACCCACACATGAAAATGTTAGGTTATTCTACTCTAGCTCTTATGTATTTTAATACCTAGTTTATCTGGGTGAATAAAGTAATCTCCATAGTCTTTATTTTTCAGTATATCTTATGTATTTGATATTGTTTATTGCAGACAGTGATTTGAACCATCTGATATCTGCAACAATGAGTGGAGTGAACTGCTGCTTGAGGTTCCCTAGTCAGCTTAACTAAGATCTAAGGAAGCTGGAAGTGAATTTGATCCCCTTCCCCCATCACGACATGTATCTGACTGCATCTACCATGTTTAGAGGCAAGATGGGCACCAAAGAGGTGGATGAACAGATGATGAATGCTTAGAACAAGAATTCATCATACTTTGTGGAATGGATCACCAACAATGTGAACATTGAAATCCAGTGCATGTGATATCTTGCCTAAAGGCCTCTCCATGTCGTCCATGTTCATTGGGAACTCAACATCCATTCAGGAAATGTTCAGGAGAGTGAGCGAGTAGTTCACTGCCATGTTTAGGAGAAGATCCTTCTTGCATTGGTACACTGGTGAGGGCATGGATGAGATGGAATTCACTGAAGCAGAGAGCAACATGAATGATTTGGTGTCTGAATACATGCAAAATTCGGATGCTAGTGCAGAGGATAATAAATACTATGATGATGAAGAATCAACTTAGGAAAGCTAGAGTAGAAGCTTACGTAATGCTATCGACAACCGCTAGTTGTTTCAATGCCTAGTAGTTGTTTGTTTGTGGATTTCATTTTCTTTTATTGTTCTTTCATGGTCTAATCTACTCTCATAGAAGGTTTTGGCATTGAATGCATAAAATTTGTATACAACTACTATATTATGTCCTTGGTTTTGTTGATCATAATTGAATTTTTATTTTTGTCAATTTCAAGTGATCTATACATATTTCATTTGAACGGAAAAAAAAATAAGGCAATCTGTTGCAGCAAAGTAAAATGTAGTGCGAATTTACTTAATGCATCTTACCTTTCGTATTATACTAGTGCATCTCAGCTTTGGTTTTGTACTAGTGCATCGTAGCCTAGATTGGAAGGAATGCAAATTTATGGAATATTTCACGAATTTTGGGAATATTTTTGTAGACTTTATTCTTAAATGTGAAAATTCTCATGAGTTTCATAACAATAAAATAGTTTCCCACAAAATATTTGAGTATGGAAATTCAATTATTAGTTACTTATACTGTGAAAATGCAATAGTATTCCTACAAAACATTATGTATAATGAGTACATGGACATTTTATTTCCTTTGCCTTTCTCCCTTTTGAAAGGCTTAAAAAAACATGTCCAGATGGGCTACAATACAAGGAATGGTCTTCCTTTGGCTCAGGTGCATGAAGGATATCTACTTCATCAAAATCACTTGAGGCTTCCACTGGGCCTCTATCTTTCTGAGGTTCCTACCATTTGTGTGTCAGAGCAGACCACAGCTAGAATGAAAACCTGGTCAATGGTTTAACACTATGTCAATCTTACTAGTGAAATGACTATAAGCTATTTTTTCTGGTGCCTATGTCCTCCAATTGTTATTTTATTTTTAGTTATTGATTAAGAGAGTCTATGCAATGCTGGTAGGTATGAGGCGTTAACACGTATTTGTGTGGTGTTTCAGTAAGTGAAAAACACTTCTCTCAAGTTTTCATTGTATCAACGCATTTGCAGTTTTGTTTCTTGAATCATAGTTTTTTTAATCTTAGTGGATCTTTGTGACCTCTTAAGTTTAGCCTCATTGTCTTTTTCACCCAGAATTACATGGTTTAGAGATGGAGGAGTGTATATAGTCATTTATTTGTATGGTCACAATCTGCCCTCAAGGGTTTTGTTTTTAATGGTCAACGTAATGGTCACTGTTTTTGTTTGAAAGGGAAATATCATGGGAAACCCAAGGATGCTTCATCACATTTGAAGATGGTATCCAGATTCCCAAATAATCCCATTGGCATAGATTAGTGCACCTTACCTAGCAGGGTTTAAAAAGAGACTTGCTAGTATGGAACTAAACAAATTCTCAGCAATCTGGTGACAACTAGTTGAGATATAACCCCTTGTGTTAAGGTAGCCTCCACTATCACATAATACTGTGAAGGAATTAGGCTTTTCACAAGAAACTTACGGAGGAAACCCTTTCTTTCAATATTATTGTTTGAAAGGGAAATCTCATGGGAAACCCAAGGATTCTTCATCACATTTGAAGATGGTATCTAGATTACCAAATAAGCCCATTGGCATAGATTAGTGCACCTTACCCAGTGGGGTTTAGCAAGGCACTTGTTAGTATGGAACTAAAAAAATTCTCAGCAATATGGTGACAACCAGTTGAGATATAACCCCTTGTGTTAAGGTAGCCTCCACCGTCACATAATACAGTGAGGGAATTAGGCTTTTCACAAGAAACTTACGGAGGAAACCCTTTCTTTCTATCTTATCCAAAAAATTTGAAGAAAATGAAATCACTCTATGAATGAAGTATAGTAATGGACTATTTTATCTTTCTAGGACTTGATTTCCAATCTCATCAATTGTAGACTACAGATCCTCAAACATACTAACTTTGGGTTGTGACTTTCGACTGCCATTGCCTCTGCCAGAATTCAAAATGATCCGATTTCAAGTACAATGTTGAAGAATTTCTCCAGTCTTTCTAATTGTCAATTATTCCATATGTAATTAAGTCTTTTTTCTATATTCAGTTTGCAAGCGTGGGATTTTTTTGGGCCTTATAAGGGCAAGGATATTATACTTAGTTTATCAAATAGACAAATCATCTCTTAATTAGTATTCTCTCTATTTTTTAGGTGTTCATCAATGTCCCATGGTATTTCAGTGCACTGTACTCCATGTTGAGCCCTTTCTTGACATAGGGTACCAAGAGAAAATTTGAAATTGCTCTTTAAATGTGATCTCCACTAATTCCTACCTTGAATATAGACCATCACACAATTCTTTCAACACACTGATTATCACAAGGCTAGCCAATCCACAACTTGGCTGAACTTTCCAATCAATCTTCATCAATCAACATAGCTTCAATTTCATAAATAATCCTTACCTCTAGCTGCTATCCTGCTCCTTCAATATTGCCAACTCATAGGGTCTTCAACTAGTTGCCCCAAATCATTGATATGTTACTCCAAATCACAGAACTAGGGTTTTTAGTTTCGCCTTCATACAGTCCAATAATCTAACTGTTCTAAAGGATCTGCCCTATATCTCTGATATTTTAGAACAAGGACTTTCAATTTTGTCCTTCAACAATAATTTTTTTGTTACAAGCTATATTGTTCATAGGGTCTTCTAGAAATGTCCTTACATAGTGACAAGAGTCAATACTACTACTTTGTCACACAATTTAAGGCATCATCAATAGCTCATACAATACTAAATAACTTCCACATTTAGTGTGCTTAGTGAATTCACACATCCTCCCATACAACAAAGTTTGAATTCTAGAGATCATTGTCCTTAGGGCTTCATAATAGTTGCCTTCTAATAGTGACTTAATTCTTAAAACATCATTGTACTTGGGCCTTTCAACAATCCACAAGTTCTCTTTAACAACCATTCATTAACAAACAAACCAATCTATTAGAGAAACATACCTTGTTTCTCAACTTCCACTTATCCTTCTTGTTTTTGGTTTTGTGTTCTTGCTTCAGAAGCCAAACATCTGATTAGGGCATGCTGTAACCACTATTACAGTCCTGCCAACTCGGCCTCCGCTACTCAAGAGACTGTGGCTGCCCACAGATCGTTGTTATGACCTAGCTTATAGAAAGTAATTTGAGTAGTCATGCATATGAATTATCTTAGAGAAATTACATGTAAAAGTTTTTCTCTTTGCAGCAAGAAAAATGCCTCCAACTATGGATCATTGTATAGATGTAGTGTTTTGCCATCAATTATTGCTTTCTAGATTTTTCACCTTCGAAGATTCGTCATAGATAAATGGTCTTATTGGATAAACAAGCTAACTATGGTCTTAAATTGTAGCACCACAATTATCACATCAAAACTCAGATTGCACATGTTAGCCACCTATAATATTTTGTTATACCAAAAGGTGGCTAAGACTTTTTGAGCCTCCAAGGAACAAATTTTATCACTAAAAATTGTTGGCTCTTGAAGTCTCTTTAAGGCCTCATGCCTCTGTCCAAAATCTTCATTATCTTTGCCTTTTATACTCAGAAAATTCTGCTGATTCCAAATGAAAGACTATTGAAAGATCTTCATTTTTCCCCTTCTCAAACCTTCATTTGCTCCCCTTTTCTCCATCAAATCTGCCTTGTTTTCATAAAGTGCTCTTCTTCCATTTATGAAAAATTCCCCTTTCCATAGTTAAAAACTCACTTTTTAACTATTTCGGAACCCCCATTTCCATTGAAAGACCAAGAAAAATTCATAAAAAATGCAAGTATTTGCTATGGACTTAAGCCCTTTGGGCTAAGTACTAAACCACTTCCCCTCCACATTCCCATGCGTTAGAACCAAACGCCAAAGCCTTTCGGCGCTAATCGCATCGCACACATTCAAACAGCGCAAGTCTTTTGCCATGGACCAAAAGTTCCGATTGCGATTAGCCTTGATGTTTGCGACTCTTGATCATATTATTTTCATATATAACCTTGAGCCCGCCCTCGGCGCTTAGACCTTGTGAAAATTTCATTCCCAAACCCATTTTTCTTTATAAAACCCAAAACCCGCTTATCCAAAGTTTCAACTTAAAAACTTGAAATCATGTGTTTAATATTTTAATGGGTTGATTGAAAGACCGATCGCGCAAACGCAATCGAAGAAATCAAATGGGTAGATCAAAAAGAACACATCAGAACTTCCGATGCGATTGGGTCCTATGTATTATAAACCCCGCCCCTTTTATTTTCTTTCCATATAACTTTTCCCCGGGACCAGGTGTTAAGGATCCCGGGTGCTAATCGCATCGCAATTTTTCAAAAGGGTTGATCAGAAAGACCAGGCCCGAGACTCCAATTGTGATTGGCTCTTTTGAATATGTAAAGCCCCAGGCCCATTATAGCTCATATATCCAACGACCCCGCATTCGGGCGCCTTCTCGCCTTAGATTTATTTTTACGCCCCAAAACATAAAACCTTTATTTTTATTTTTATTCCAAAAGTTGGATTTCATAAAATGTACAAGGGTTTTCCCCCTGCTCATCTCCACCGTTGGTTTTTGGCCGATCAAACGGCCATCGCTCCATCGCATCGGCGATTTCAATCGCATCACAAAAGTTTAATCGCATGCGTTTTTTTTCCCCCCGATTGTGGCTCCCCCGATCCATTCTCAACCGTTGATTTCGTTTGTAGATCAATGGCTATCGCTTAAACGCTTCTTCCCTCCCTATCGCACAATCACATCAGAGATTTTCAATCGCATCCACTATTTTGTTTCGCCGATTGGCCTCTCCCCTGATTCATTCTCCACCTTCGATCTGATCTAGAGATCGACGGCCTGCGCTCAATCACATCGCATGTTTCAATCGGTGCGTTTGCTCGCTACCCCCGATTGCGATTCCCCGATTGCGATCCTCCGATTGAATCCGGACCATCCACGTGTCCAGATCGGACGGTCCAAATTCACTCCGGCTTGTTCATCTCCCCGCTCTCCTTCTCGCCTCTTTTGCACCGATCTCCACCGTTGGATGTTTTCATCCAACGGCTACACTCTCTCCCCACCATCTGAAGCAGTTTAAACCCATCTCGCAGGATTTCTTAATTGTTTGGTGTTTTATGCAGGATTTAAGTGGTTTTTCATTATATACAGGCCGAAGGCCGGGAATGACGATTCCCGCGCCTTTGATTCATAGAAGAAAGCTAGCCGCCGGGCTCCATTCCATGTTTCGTCGATGCTCTATGAGCATTGATGCCGTAAAGCCCAGCGTGGCCCTGCACATCGACAAGACACTGCTTTATTTTAAAACAGTTAAAGAGTATAAGTTTGAAGACAATATTATGGGATTACGGCTAAGACGGTTATCAAAAGCCTAATCCCCAACTGAAAACACAGTTTAAAGAAATCCTAAAAGTGTTTTGTCAGACAGAAAGCCTCCACCACCACATCTTGAGGCAAATTGATTCCTCAGCTACCACAAAGCCACCTGTTGCCTCAAACCTTTCAAACAGAGGCCGAAGTTATTGAAGAAGATCAGATTTTGCCTCAGCGCAGCCAGGGAGTTACTTGTGCAATGAAATCAATGCATAAAATATCTACGAGGTTACTCCATACAACACACAGAGCCTCAAAGTCAAAATAAAGCTCCCACCGAGCTTTGATATTTACTGTAAAACAGTTAATACAGTGATCCACCTGTAAATTTCTCCCTCGAGCCCCTCAAAAGGTCAAGAAGTCTTGAACCTGTATTAATTATCCTGAGAGATCTTTTCTCAGATCACCTCCTCATTCTTCTATAAATACCTCATAAGAAGATGAGAAATTTTTGGTTGAGTTGCTTACAGAGCTTTGAAATACATTTGAGCCTAAACTCCTGATTGTAAATAGTGTTCACTGGCCCTTGGAGCTCTGCTTATGATAGATTAGTTAGGTTGAATAGTGAAGATGATTGCTGAACTGAAACATTGGACTTGAAGACTGTAACTGGTTTGACATCAATAACAAGCTTTTCCTTGGGATCCTGGTCTATATTACTGGTGAAGTGCTTCTTTCTTTGTTAATTGTTTTTCCTTCTATGTATGCCATATTGTTCATATTCTGCTGTAAAGAACAGTTTAAACAGGGTTAGGATCTACTGTATATCAGTAACCTTCTCTGGCTAAGAAATCTTTATCTTAATGTTTTCCTCAAGTTTGTTTATTCAAGAATGATTTAATACAGTTTAAACAGTTAGGAATGTTGGCGTTCCCTCGTCCTTCTGCTTGCTTAAACACTGTTCTTGAATGTGATTTCCATTATTTGCTATTAAAGTTAGACTAGAGAAGATATGGTTTGCCTTGATTCCTAGATCCTTTTCTCCAAAGACAGATTCTGAAAATTTCCCTTGGTGTTGATTGAAATCAGACTAGGTTTAAAAGTACTTTATCTGATCTTAAGTTACACTTTGTTTCTCTTATATGTTTTCATACTTTTTGAAGGTAATTATGTGGATTAATGGATTGTTTGTCAATTAAGCTGCTTTAATAGAACTTGCCCAAGAAGTTTATGGTTAGCCCTATCCTTGGTTGGTTTTAAATAGTTACTTAAGAGGCTTTTCTTGTTTGGACTGACTATAAATCCTCTGAGAAATTATTATCAGTTTCCACCCCTCCAACACTTTATTGTTTCCATCCCATCACTCCAATCTCAATAATCTTGTGGTATAGATGACTTGCCCCTTGGGTCATTCTTGATGTTGTTGTTCAATTAAAGCCCTGTTATGACTCCATATCCCAATGGATTAAAAACCAGCGTTATATCTATCTTTTATCCATAGCTGTTCTTCCCTCTTGCAAATTCTCACCTTTGAAACTCTTTGCATTCAGGACTTTTCACCTCAAACAATAATCATGCTCAAACATCCAAAACAAAACAAAACCCTTGGCCTTCATAACTAGCCTAATATCGTTATCTCAAACTTCAAAGACAATATCCATATTTATACATATTGGAGAGATCCCTCTCCGGATTCAGGAGGGCTAGATCCTAGAATCCAAAATTTGGTTGAAACGATGTTGTTTCTGTAATTGGACTCTGCCAATCTTGCTAATAAATTACAGAACCCCAACATTTCTGGCGACTCCGCTGGGGAATTACAAACCCAGAAGTTTTTAAGGATAATTATACGATATTCAGAGATTTGGTTCATAGAGCATTTGCTTTATTAACCAGCTGGAGCCACCAGCAACATTTCTGTCGACTCCGCTGGGGAGATGAGTGTTTGTATAAGACTTTAGAGACCTCAGAAAACCCTTGATTCAAGAAAAATTTGTGAGTAAGAAGAAGCCTTTTCAAGCACTACCACAGAAATGGTAATCATGATGAAACTTGTTTGAATCAGTGACAAACTAGGTCAACCCTATGATTCTGATAAGGCTTCATATAACCTTGAAAAAACAGCTAGCTTAGCCATAAGAGTAGACTGTCTTTATCTCATAACCGTAGCTAAGTTTTGAAACAGAGTCAGGATATTCTTAGAAACCACACAAATAAAAAGAACTCAGAAAAAATAAAAAACATTTCAGATTGGTAGTAAAACACTTGCTCTTACATTTCACTTACCTTTTGTTGTGTTCTACCTCATACTCTTAGACAGAGTCTGGAAAGGGCCAGGTAGCCTCCGGATCTCATCCTCTTTTAGAGGTGACATATCTGGTGAATGCCCTCCCAGTCAATCTCTGGTTTGAGTTTGTTGTGTTTTGGGATATCCTTGAAAAAGGATGTTTCACTAGCATTGTGGTGGACAGTGTACCTTTTTGAAGACATTCTAAACTTTCCACCTGGTGACTCCACAATCCTGAACAGACCTTAAGACTCCACTGGGGAGAACCCTCACCATTATAATATCATTCAAATCCGGTTAGAGGACTGTTGGATTAAATTTGTGAAGACAGATTAGTTAACCTCTTAAAGACTGTCATACCTGGTTGAATTTTTCTTATTATTTGGGTCTAAAAACTCAGCATAGTGGCTCCTAGAAAGATTCACACTAGAGCCCATCCTGACCTTGATCCCCCTGAGGTAGTTGATAACCCAGAAAACATCCTTAGGAAGTTGCCTAGGATTCAATTATCAACTGTTTTCAGATCACCCTTGAGAGCTAATTCAGTCCCTGAAAATCTTTCAGCTCTACAACAATCACAAGCTGACTTAGTTAATCCCTTTAGAATTAGGTCCCTTGATGATTTAGATCAGTTAGATTCTGAGTCTTCACATTCATCTCCTCAAATAAGTGAACATCTTGGGAGTAGAGAAACAAAACCTCCTGATTTACATTTTCTTTATAATCTAGGTGTCTCACATCCAAGATCAGCTCAACAATCTACTACAGTCCCATCCACTTCTTTTCATCTTTCATCCACCGCTCAAACCACTTCACTTCAGCCCACACCCCCTCTTGTCAATCCACCTCCACCACATATCATGGCAGCATGGTATGCTCCCTTAGTCCTTCCTGTTCCATTAATCTTCCACAGGACTATCAGTCCAAAATTCCCTTATATGATGCTAGCAATGCTACAACAACATCACAACATGTGGACAAGATGAATGACTACTTTGACAGAAATGAAATTGATGATGATTCTGTCAAGATTAGACTATTTGCTCAAAGTTTGGGGAGAGAAGTGAGAAAATGGTTTAAAGCCCTAACCCCCCGCAGTATAAACAATCTCCAGGGCTTCCATCAAACATTCTTAAACAAATGGGAAGTGAGGAAGAATCCTCTCCAAGTCCTTGCTGACTACAACAGTCTCCATAGAAACCTTGGGGAAAGTGTACAAGCCTATTGTACTAGATTTAACAGTGTGTATAATGTACTTTCCCCAGAATTAAAACCTCCACAAGGTTCAGCCTTAAACAAGTTTCCTGAAGGGTTTGACACTGACATGACCTATTCACTCAGAGAAAGATACTTCACAACCCTTGAAGACATGCAAAGGGGTGCTCTTTCTGTGGAAGTGAACTTGATGGAGAAAAGAGCAAGAATGAAGAGTGAGAAGAGAGTATCTTTTAGAGAGGAGTCCACACCTTCTATTTCCAACTCAAAGATGGAAAGGATGATGGAAGAGATGATGAAAGAGATGAGCATAATTAAAAGAGCACAAGCAAATCAAAACCAAACTACTCCTCAAAATAGAAATCAGAACCAGAATCAGTATGTAAGAAGGAACCAACCTCCAAACAGACCTAGGGAAGATGATCAACAGATCACCCCTCCCTTTCATCAAAATTATGTAAGCGAGGTTGAGGAAATAGATGAGATAGCAGAGGAAGATGATATCAACATGTTTGGGGTAGAGCGTGATGACTGTGAAGTTCATTATGATGGAAAACAAGGTCTTTATACACCTTATGATGATGAAAGAGATGATAATGAGAATTCTTATCAAAACATGGAAAATGTCATCATAGAGCCACAAAGAGAATATGACCTTAGAAGCAAAACTAGTCAACATCCCACCATATCCTCTGACAAATCTTCACAAAACAGCACCACGAACAAACCTAAAGCTATCAAAATAAAGGATAAAACAATGGATGTAAATTCTGATAAGGGAAAAGAGAAAGGCACTCAAAACAAAGAAAAACAGAGTGCAGACATTAGTAGTACTAACACTTCAGCTAGTACTCCTGTGAAAACCTTTTTATCAAGTGTAAATAAAACAAATCAGCAAGCCGATATTGCTGATAGAGTGGCAGCTAATAAGGCTGAAACCAGCACTTCAAAGAACCAATTTCCCTTCAGCCTTGAACAAGAAATCTCTAAGATTAAAATATCTGTCCCCTTGACTGAGTTAGCTGCCCAACTTTTATATAGAACCGAAATTTTGAAGGCTTTAAATATAGAGGAAAATGGAGATAAAGTCAATCTTAGTGATGACCAGCCTGAGCTTATTTTTGGTCCAAATATTGAAGGTAAATATCAAGAGGGACCTGTCCCTCCCTTTTATGTAAGTTTAAACATCCATGACAAGATTTTGCACAATGCTATGCATGATTCCGGGGCTTCTCATAATTTAATGCCAAAAGCAGTGATGGAGAGCCTGGGTCTTGAAATTACCAGACCCTACAAAGACCTATACTCCTTCGATTCAAGCAGAGTAAAATGTCTAGGCTTGATCAAATACCTTTGTGTTAACTTGGCTCAGATTCCAGCCAAGTGTTTAGTTATGGATATCGTTTTGGCTGATGTTCCCCAAAAATATGGAATGCTCTTATCAAGATCTTGGGGGGCTAAGGTACAAGGTACCATGCAGATGGACATGACCTATGCGACTATCCTTGTTTTGAATCAGACTAGAAGACTTTACAGGGAGTCCCATATGCAATACACAGTCACAAGTCAAGATAGACCTCAAAACTCTCCCCTGTATTCTATAAATACAGAACTTGATTCTTTTATCATGTTTAATGATGAAACATTTAATGAACCAGTCACTTTAACGGAACTGACGGCCGTTAGAGGGGAAGAGAAAACAACGCAGAGGTGTCTGAGCAGTTTGCTGTATCTGAAAGTGTTAGCAAACCAAATGGAAGTCTTGAGTTGCAAATCATGAAACCATTCATTTTGAACATGGACAGTCAAAAGGAAATTCCTCTACGCAACGAAACACTTGAGGAATCAAAGCAAATGCAATTGACCGCTGATAACCAAGAAGCATCCAAAAACACAGAAGTTGAAAAAGACATTCACCAAACAAATCAAACTAAGAACAATCCTCTTTGGAATATGTATTTTGATGGGTCATGCACTAGAAATAATGCTGGTGCAGGTGTCTGGATTACTAACACTGAAAACAACCACACTGAATGCATTTCATGCAAATTAGACTTTCAGTGTTCAAATAAAATAGCAGAATATGAATCCCTTCTCTTAGGCTTGCATCTCTTGAAGAAGTTAGGAGCCAGAAGAATTAACGTGTATGGAGATTCTGAGTTAATCATTAGGCAAGTCAATGGGGAGTATAAGGCAAATCATCCTAGACTTAGAGCCTATCGGAATGATGTCATGGACCTTTTGAAAACATTTGAGGATGCCAACCTGAGTTTCGTCCCAAGGAAAAGAAACATTGCAGCCCACAATTTAGCTTTTGTGGCCAGGACATGTCTAACGCCATATGAAACCGGAGACAACACAACTCCGATAAAATTTAGACCAGCAATGTCTGATAACAAAAAATATTGGCAAGTGTTTGAAAATGACAAACAAATAGAATACTTCATGCAATTTAGAAATGAATTCGAACTACATAGTTCGGACTCAGATTATGATACAGACTGCAGCGAAGAAAACTTTCTTGGTAAAGAAGAACCGTCTCCTGAGCCTGCCAATATTAACCTTCAAACTAGCAAACTCAGAAACAAAACAGAATCGAGTGCAGGATCAGGAACAGAAGAAATAGAAACTCTGCATTCTAAAGATGAAGGTTTGCCAAGTGGTCTTGCACCTTTGGAAGAGTTGTTCGATTTTAACGATGTGGCAAATAAACCAAAACTAGAACCTGTAGAGACTGAGTTAGAGGAGTGCAATATTGGTAGTGAAGAGAAACCGAGAATGATCAAACTGTCCAAAAATTTGCCAACTCACATTAAACTCAAATACATAGAGTTGTTCAAAGAATTTTCTGATGTTTTTGCATGGAGTTACGAAGATCTTAAGTCCTATGACACTGAAATAATACAGCACAAAATCCCTCTTAAAGAAAACCATTCAAACAGAAACTGCGCAGAATAAACCCGGTACAGTTGCCTTTGGTTAAAAAGGAAATCATGAAGATGTATGATGCTGGTATTATTGTCCCTATTAGATATTCTGAGTGGGTGTCTAATCTGGTGTCTGTTAGGAAGAAGACTGGAGAAATCAGGCTCTGTATAGATTTTAGAGATTTAAACAAAGCTTCATTAAAAGACAATTATCCTTTACCGAAAATGGATCATATTTTACAAAGGGTGGTAGGGTCTAGAAGAATTTATTTGCTGGATGGATACTCAGGGTATAATCAGGTCTTGGTTTACCCCGCTGATCAATTAAAGACATCCTTTACTACACCATGGGGCACCTTCATGTATGTGAAAATGCCTTTCGGTCTAATGAATGCTGGAGCAACCTTTCAAAGAGCCATGGACATAGCATTCTCGGAAGAATTGGGCTTCTTCATCATTATCTATCTTGATGATATCACCAGAAAGTAAAAACACATAGCTAAACACTGAACATTTGAGAAAAGTTTTCGAGAAGTGCAAAAGGTTTGGAATATCTTTAAACCCTAAGAAGACACTATTTGGTCTCTAAGAAGGTAAGCTTCTTGGACACATTATTTCAGAAGAAGGTATAAAGATAGATCCAAAGAGGATTGAGGCTATATTGCAAATCTCTCATCCTCGAAATATCAAAGAGTTGCAGTCTTTCATTGGAAAGATTAACTTTTTGAGAAGGTTCATCCCTAACTTGGCAGAGCTCCTTAGAAATATCGCAAACATGTTGAAGAAGGAGCAAGGGATAAAATGGACCTTGGAAGCAAAGACATCCTTTGAGCTGGTGAAACAAGCATTAACCAAAACACCGGTTCTCATAAGCCCTGATTTTTCAAAAGATTTTTATATCTTCTCATTTGCATCAGAACATACCATTGCTGCTGTCCTTTTACAGAAAAATCCAGAAGGACAAGAGCAACCTATTGCATTATTTAGCAAGGCATTGAGGGATGCCCCTTTGAAGTATAATATTATGGAAAAGTAAGCTTTTGCTTTGGTTAAAGCATTGAAAGACTTCAGAGTATACATCCTTCACTCACACATCATTGCCTTTGTCCCTAATTCGGTTGTTAAAGACATTCTAACACAGGACCCAGATGGTAAGTAAAGAGAGGTGGATTGTTGTTAGGAATATGATTTAGAGATAAAACCCAATGTCCCATCAAAGGCCAAGGTCTAGCTAGATTAATGGCCGAATAAAATTGTGAAGTCTTTAGATCTTCATATGATTAATGCTGGATAACCAAGAAGAATTCTCAACTCCATTGCTGAAACCATTTATGAATTCTCCTTGTATGCTGATATTGTTTATAAGTTTATTCAAATGACAATCTCCTGGTTTAATAAAAACAAAAAGGTTCTTAGTTGAAAGCAAGGTTGCTTGTAATATGATAGATGTTTAATGAAAAATGCAAGCTTTGAGGCTGCTTTAAATGTTTGCCCGAGTTTGATGCAAAGAAGGTTAAGCAGGAATTCCATGAAGGAGAGTGTGGAGGCCACTTATACTGGAAGTCAACAGCCAACAAAATCTTGAGGGCTGGTTTCTATTGGCCTACTCTTTTTCCTGATATACACAAGATGACCACTGCTTGCCATAAATTCCAACTGTTTGAAGGAAAGAGAAAATTATTACCTCTGCCTCTGCATCCAATCACTGTTGAAGCTCCTTTTCAACAGTGGGGACTTGAATTCATAGGAGAAATTCATCCCCCATCTTCTGCCCAACATAAGTGGATTCTTACTGCCACAGTCTACTTCACTAAGTGGATAGAAGCCTTTCCTTGTAGGCAGGTCAATGAGTCAGTTATCATAAAATTTATGGAGACTAATATTCTCTCCAGATTTTGCTGTCCTACCAAAATTATCACCAATAATGCAGCAGCATTTGGATCAAAGAAGATAGTGGTATTTCGTCACAGATATCAGATAACATTGGGGCATTATACGGCCTATTACCCTCAAGGTAATGGACTTGCAGAGTCCTCAAACAAAATCTTAGTGAACATAATCAAGAAACTGTTGGAGGACAACAAGAAGTCTTACCACACAAAGCTGGTCCATGCACTTTGGGCTGACAGATTAACTTTGAAGAAATCTATTGGTATGTCACCTTTCCAGCTTGTGTATGGTACAGATGCAATTTTTCCTAGCAGCCTTGGTGTATCAGTTATGAAGTTGATTCAGGAGTTGCAGACTGAAGAAAATGACATGACCAGGAGAATAAATCAGACCATTTATCTTCAGCAGACTAGGGAGGAAGTGTATAACAAAGCATTGCAGAAACATGACAGCATCAAAAATCTTTTTGACAAAAGAACAAAGGCCAACAATTTCAAGATCCGGGACAAATTTTTAAAGTGGTACTCAAGGAGGGAAGAAAAGGGCAAGCATGGAAAATTTGACAACCTATGGCTTGGCCCTTATTCTATTCATTCTGTTGCTAGAAATAATGCATTTTTCTTGTAGGAACTGGATGGAATAGAATTGTTTGGGGGTCCTGTCAATGGCAGGATGCTTAAGCATTACTTCTCTTGATCCATTTGATGTTTCGAAGCCTTTTTATCTTTTTCCATTACGAATATTCCATCCATCATTGCATTCAAAGTTTAAAAAAAAAAAAAAAAAAAAAAGAGGAAGAAGAAGAAGAAAGAAAGAAAGAAAAGAGGGCAGAAATGAAAACAATAAAGGTATAGCCCCATGCCAAAAAGAGAAATAAATCTGAAAGTGTGCAAGCTCAAATTCCACTCCTACAAAGAGCCCAAAAAGCCCACTTCTAGTTAGTCAGAAATACATTCAATCTTGAATAATTAGCTTTGAATTTCTGTGAGGATAGAATATGCCATTCGATTTGTAAGTGACTCCAATCTTGGCTTGTCGGTAGATAGATTAGGATGAAAAATTGAAGGTTCAAACAAACTCAAAATCTGAACCAAAATTTCCAAAGAGAGATGACTCAAAACTGTTTTATTTTCTGAGTCATAAAAGAGAAAAACTGGTTCTAATTTGCCCAAAATCTGAATCAGAAAACAAGGAAGAGACATCTCAAACAAAAGCAAAAACAGAGCTGTGAAGAAAAGAGAAGGCCATGATGAAAAACTTTTAGATCTTAAGCCTTCCATTTTGATTTTTAAATTTTCTGCAAATAATAATCTATGTGCAGCTTGTTTTTATGCCATAGATCACAGCAAATCAAACAGCTTAATCTTGACTTGACTGTTTTTAAATTTCTGTTGTAGAATTTAGAGAATGAAGGTGCGGTGGGCGACATCCCAACGGACGATGATTCAGATTGAAAATATGTGACTCCAAGCTTTGTGTGCGAGTTCAGGGAGAAATAAGGAGTAGGATTAGATTAGTTTTTATGCTTTCAAAAGAATAAAATGTTGTGAAAAGAGTTTTCCAGTCCAAGTGCACTTTGATGAAGAAAAAATGTTAGATCAGTAGGATTGGGTAGGTAGAAATGTTTGTATTGATGAAAGTCCATTGTTTTCATAGTTGCTAAATATGTTTTCAAAGAAGATCCTCCTGGCAAAGGAAGGGCAGCCCAATGGATCAGGCACAGGTCAGCCTCCCAGAGAATGCAAGTCTGAAGTTCTTGATGCCTTCAAGAAGGCATCATCCCCAAGTGGAGCCACTGTTAGCCACCTATAATATTTGATTATACCAAAAGGTGGCTAAGAATTTTTGAGCCTCCAAGGAACAAATTTTATTACTAAAAATTGTTGGCTCTTGAAGACTCCTTGAAGGCCTCATGCCTTTGTCCAAAAAACTTCATTACTATTTCCATTTTATACTCAGAAAATTCTGCTGATTCCAAGTAAAAGACTGCTGAAAGACCTTCATTTTCCCCCTTCTCAAACCTTCATCTACTCCCCTTTTTCTCCACAAAAATTCCTTGTTTTCATAAATCCTTTTCTTCCATTTATGAAAAATTCCCCTTTCCATAGTTAAAAACTCACTTTTTAACTATTTCGGAACCCCCATTTCCATTGAAAGACCAAGAAAAATTCATAAAAATATGCAAGTCTTTGCTATGGACTCAAGCCCTTTCGGCTAAGTACTAAACCACTTCCCCTCCACATGCCCATGCGTTAGAACCAAATTCCAAAGCCTTTCAACGCTAATCGCATCGCACACATTCAAACAGCGTAAATCTTTTGCCATGGACCAAAAGTTTTGATTGCGATTAGCCTTGATGTTTGCGACTCCTGACCATATTATTTTCATATATAACCTTGAGCCTGCCCTCGGCGCTTAGACCTTGTGAAAATTTCATTCCCAAACCCATTTTTCTTTATAAAACCCAAAACCCGCTTATCCAAAGTTTCAACTTAGAAACTTGAAATCACGTGTTTAATATTTTAATGGGTTGATTGAAAGACCGATCGTGCAATTGCAATCGGAGAAATCAAATGGGTAGATAAAAAATACCGCATCAGAACTTCCAATGCGATTGGGTCCTATGTATTATAAACCTCGCCCCTTTTATTTTATTTCCATATAACTTTTCCCTGGGACTAGGTGTTAAGGATCCCGGGTGCTAATCGCATCACAATTTTTCAAAAGGGTTGATCAGGAAGACTAGGCCCGAGACTCCGATTGCGATTGGCTCTTTTGAATATGTAAAGCCCCAGGCCCATTATAGCTCATATATCCAATGGCCCCGCATTCGGGCGCCTTCCCGCCTTAGATTTATTTTTCCGCCCCAAAACATAAAACCTTTATTTTTTCCAAAATTTTGGATTTCATAAAATATACAAAGGTTTTCCCTCGGCTCATCTCCGCCATTGGTTGTTGGCTGATCAAACAACCATTGCTCCGTCGCATCGGCGATTTCAATTGCATCACAAAAGTTTAATCGCATGCATTTTGTTTTCCCCCGATTGTGGCTCCCCCGATCCATACTCCACCATTGATTTCGTTCGTAGATCAACGGCTATCGCTTAAACACTTCCGCCCTCCCAATCGCACAATCGCATCGGAGATTTTCAATCGCATCCACTATTTTGTTTCACTGATTGGCCTCTCCCTCGATTCATTCTCCACCTTCGATCTGATCTATAGATCGACGGACTGCACTCAATCGCATTGCATGTTTCAATCGGTGCGTTTGCTCGCTACCCCCGATTTCGATTCCCCGATTGCGATCCTCCGATTGAATCTGGACCATCCACGTGTCCAGATCGGACGGTCCAAATTCACTCCGGCTTGTTCATCTCCCTGCTCTACTTCTCGCTTCTTTTGCACCGATCTCCACCGTTGGATGTTTTCATCCAACGGCTACGCTCTCTCCCATCCATCTGAAGTAGTTTAAACCCATCTCACAGGATTTCTTAATTGTTTGGTGGTTTATGTAGGATTTAAGTGGTTTTTCATTATATACAGGCCGAAGGCTGGGAATGACGATTCCCGCGCCTTTGATTCATAGAAGAAAGCTAGCCGATGGGCTCTATTCCATGTTTCCTCGTTGCTCTATGAGCATTGATGCCGTAAAGCCCAGCGTGGCCCTGGACATCGAAAAGACACTTCTTTATTTTAAAACGGTTAAAGAGTATAAGTTTGAAGACAGTATTACGGGGATTACGGCTAAGACGGTTATCAAAATCCTAATCCCTGACTCAAAACACATTTTAAAGAAATCCTAAAGTGTTTTATCAGACAGAAAGCCTCCACCGCCACATCTTGAGGCAAATTGATTCCTCGACTACCACAAAGCCACCTGTTGCCTCAAACCTTTCAAACGAGGGCCGAAGTTATTGTCGAAGAAGATGGTTTGCCTCGGCGCGACCCGGGGAGTTGTACCCGCAGAAATCAATGCAGAAAATATCTGCAGAGTTACTCCAAACATAACACAGGACCTCAAAGTCAAATAAAGCTCCCACTGAGCTTTAATATTTATTGTAAAATAGTTAATACAGTGATCCACCTATACACTTCTCCCTCGAGCCCCTCAACAGGCCGAGAAGTCTTGAACCTGTATTAATTGTCTTGAGATATTTTTCCTCAGATCTTTTCTCCTCATTCTTCTATAAATACTTCTGTAGAAGATGAAAAATTGTTGGTTGATTTGCTTACCAGAGCTTTGGAAATACATTTGAGCCTAAACTCACGATTGTAAATAGTGTTCCGTGGCCCTTGGAGCTACGTGTGATAGATTAGTTGGGTTGAATAGTGAAGATGATTGCTGAACTGAAACATTGGACTTGAATACTGTAACTGGTTTGACATCAATAACAAGCTTTTTCTTGGGATCCTGGTCTATATTACTGGTGAAGTGCTTCTTTCTTTGTTAATTTTTTTTCCTTCTATGTATGCCATATTGTTCATATTCTGATGTAAAGAACAGTTTAAACAGGGTTAGGATCTACTGTATTTTAGTAACCTTCTCTGGCTGAGAAATCTTTATCTTAATGTTTTCCTCAAATTTGTTTATTTAAGAATGATTCAATACAGTTTAAATAGTTAGGAATGTTGGCGTTCCCTCGTCCTTCTGTTCGCTTAAACATTGTTCTTGAATGTGATTTCTATTATTTGCTATTAAAGTTAGACTAGAGAAGATATGGTTTGCCCTTATTCATAGATTCTTTTCTCCAAAGGCAGATTCTGAAAGTTTCCCTTGGTGTTGACTGAAAGCAGAATAGGTTTAAAAGTACTTTATCTGATCTTAAGTTACACTTTGTTTCTCTTATATGTTTTCATACTTTCTGAAGGTAATTATGTGGATTACTGGATTGTTTTTCAATTAAGCTGCTTTAATAGAACTTGCCCAAGAAGTTTATGGTTAGCCCTATCCTTGGTTGGTTTTAAATTGTTACTTAAGAGGCTTTTCTTGTTTGGATTGACTATAAATCCTCTGAGAAATTATTATCAGTTTCCAACCCTCCAACACTTTATTGTTTCCATCCCATCACTCCAATATCAATAATATTGTGGTATAGATGACTTGCCCCTTGGGTCACTCTTGATGTTGTTGTTCAATTAAAGCCCTGTTATGACTCCATAGCCCAATGGATTAAAAACCAACGTTATATCTATCTTTTATCCATAGTTGTTCTTTCCTCTTGCAAATTCTCACCTTTGAAACTCTTTGCATTCAGGACTTTTCACCTCAAACAGTAATCATGCTTAACCATCCAAAACAAAACAAAACCCTTGGCCTTCATAACTAGCCTAATATCATTATCTCAAACTTCAAATACAATATCCATCTTTGTACATATTGGAGAGATTCCTCTCCGGATTTAGGAGGGCTAGATCCTAGAATCCCAAAGTTGGTTGAAACGATGTTGTTTCTGTAATTGGACTCTGCCAATCTTGCTAATAAATTACAGAACCCCAACATCACACCTTACATATCATTTGATTATCCTTAATCCCTTCAAAACATATCTCTTTCGAATGTTTGTAATTTGATCCTTCAAATTGTAGAATAGAAGTAGACCTTTTAAGAATAGAATGTAATTCTTGTAGAGAACCTCTTACTAATTCAATCACATTAATTTATTTGAATGCATGCCAAAATATGCTATAGTACATCATTTTATATTTTTTCCATTGGAGGTATCTTCAAGTTATGCCAACATCAGTGATCTTCAAGCCTTATTCTGTCAACCTTAGCTCTGATACCATGTTGTAAAATCAAAGGCAATGTAATTCTCTATATTGATGTTTATTGATTAGTAATGGAATATCATGATTGAAAGTTAAATGAAGGATTTCACTCCTTATATGTATAGAATTTAAATGGAGACAAAGAACTAAAAGGAAAATTTCAATATTTTGTGTGTACTCTTACAAGGACTTGAAATGAGAATTGTAATTCAAATTTTCTCATTAATGGTTTATAAACTGAGGCTAGCTACTTGTAAGTCTGTCTTTTGGCATGGCACATTGTCGCAGAGATTTACTGTTTACAAATGACTTATATTTCCAAATGAAAAAGGATGCTAGTTCAACATGTTTTCTTGTTGGTCAAAGTAAAGTAAATATTTTACTTTAAAGTTCAGTGTTTTACAATAATTTAGGAGAGCTCTAGCATCAGGACCTCACCTACCTGAGAAAAGAGCTAGTTACTTTCTGGGCTCTCTGATTATGAAAATGGCTATGGATTCTTGTTTACATTCTCGGCCAAGACAAATATTTATAGGAAGGATATAGATTCTGTGTGATATCAGAGCCAAAGTGGAGATGGTTGTCAACCTTATCTAGGGAGGGAAAACCCTATCTCCATGATGCACTATTCTTTATATACATGTTTATTGATTAGTAATGGAACATCAGATGATTGAAAGTTAAACGAAGGATTTCAATCCTTGTATGTATAGAATGTAAATGGAGACAAAGAACTAAAAGGAAAATTGCAATCTTTTATGTGTACTCTTACAAGGACTTGAAATGAGAACTGTAATTCAAATTTTCTCATTAATGGTTAATAAACTGAGGCTAGATGCTTGTAAGTCTGTCTTTTGGCATAACAAATTGTATCAGAGATTTACTGTTTACTGGAGGTTATATCAAAATTTATTTAAGGTACCATGGATCTAAATTTGTTATGAAATTTCAACACTATAACAAACTTTGGTGCAAATTGTTGATCAATTCTCACTTGGTTAGGGTTATAGATGTTAATGAAAATTTTGTGTGCATGCATGAGAGTTTGGTGCAAATGCACAATGTTGTGTAGCATTAGTGTGATAAATATGGGATAGTGCAAAGCATAGTTTTGAAGATTAGTCGAAGTTGACTCGTACCTAATCAACTCAGTCAAGTTGATTGTTGGTTGAACGGTTAATTGTTGGTTTAATGGACAAAAGATCTTGCAGGCCCAAATACAAAAGGGTAAAATGGAGCTCATCATGGGGTTCTCTTTGTAATTCTCCACCACTGCTATCTTCCATTCTTCCTCAAAATCCTCTCCAACCTCAATATCAGTGCTAGTAGTAGCATGAGCAACAACAATACGCTTAGCAGAACTAGAAGAACGTGTTTTCCAAACTGCACGAGAACTACTTCCCTCACAAGTCACCATGTGCCATGCTTGGTCTCGGTGGTTCGATTCCTTCAAATCCTAGTTCAACTACCATATCTTCATTGGAACCAACACCCTAAACTCCACTAGACAACGATTCACCATTTTGTACTAGTGATTCGCCATTTGTACTCGTGATTCACCATGATTTTACAAGATAATATAATCTCATGGGAGATTCGCCAAAAAAATTATATATACATATTATATTATTAATAAAATCACCTTCCATTTTTCCTATGTATCATGGGGATTCACCCATTTATTATACATATAAATTTAGGGGGGTTCTTAAAATTTTCCCTGAAATCAATAGGCCAACCTATTGCAAATGAAGAAGAAATGCCTCAAAAAAGATAAAATGAAGTTAATATATGGTTGCTGTGGTTTTTAGATGATGCGATAAGTAATATTTTGAGTTTTGTGGCAATAATACTTTTCACTTGGCAAAATTTTTGACAAAACTGTATACTTAGCAGTTTCATAGCGCATCTAGTGTAAAAAGCAGAAAAGCGCTACGAAACTGCTGTAGCTGCCTTTTCTGATCCTTTTGATCAGTTTTCAAGGGGTTAAAGGATGAGTTAAGAGCTGTAATTTTCATGGAAGATGTATTGAAGGATGATTAAAATGTTTCATAAGGAAAGAACCAAGTTCTTGAAGAAAAAAGGTTGAAATGGCAGCGCTACAAAGGGCGCTACGAAACTGCTATGTTTTCGTAGCGCCATAAATTACAACCTTTTGAACAAGTTTTGCAGTGGTTTTTGGAAAGCTGGAGGCTAGAGATGAGTGATGAGACATGTTAAGATAATCTATAACATCCAAGGAGCACAAAATAAAGTTTAAATTATGGTCAGAATGTTCAAATAAGGAAAAGAATCTTATGCCTAAAAAACAGGGTTTGGTTTCCTGCTTTTGTGGAGGTCAGCAAAGTGGTCATGAAGAACTGAAGCCCATCATCCAAATTCCACCATGTGATGATACACTTGGAAAATGATGTAATTTCAAACAGACAAGGTTGTTAAAGATAGTAATGAACAGTTTGAGTCCTAGTTGAAATAGGACTGTCAAGTAGGATAGGTGTCTGTTTGTCATAAATTTGATGTTTTATGGTTATGCAAGGTGTCAAGAGTTATAAATTTGATGTATCTAGCCTAATATGAGATCATATCATGTTGAAAATGGTCTATTAAAGGCCATTGGGTCGAATTAGCAAAGGGTTGGATAATTTTTAGCAAAATTGTTGCTTTATGTAATGGACTCTGATCAGTAATGCAGAGAGGTTTTCATCTTGACTGACCTGAGATTCTTAGTGTATTTCAATGAGTTTTATGTCCTATATTTGAAATGTTTTACTTCCATAGTCTTAATTCTTATTACTCAGAATTCATGGATGTTCATGCTCTGACTTCCTTTAAGTATTAAAGTATGGTCAAATGAATTTTAGGTCCTATCTTTGAAAGGTTTTCTTCAATATCTTAATTCTTATTACTCAGAATTCATGGTTATTCATGCCCTGACTTCCTTTAAGTATTGAGTTATTGTGATTTTATTTTAATATTTACTTTTCAATACCTTGATGTCTCATAACTCAGAACTCATGTATCGCATGCTCTGATTTCTTCTGAAACTCAAGTTATTGGGATTTTCCTGACTTTGTTATTCTTTCATTGAAGTATATACAAGCCTCAGCTTCTACAAGAAAATATTTTGTTATTGAGAGCCCTATTCACTGACTCTATAACCCAATGGTAGTAAGCTTTTATCTTTTCAACCTAAAAACATATAAAACAAATACATAAAATGTAGAGTTAGCCATCTATCTATATCTTTATTCAATATCATTAACCCTTGAGAGAGCCCTCTTAGACTGAGGAGGCTAAGCCTCAGTCACAAGATTGGTTTGAAATAGTTACACTGAAGTCATTTGATCAGCAGCCAATTAGGTATGATTTTGGTGATAAAACAACTATTTTCTTCTTGTCATTTTGAAAGAGCACGCTTGAGTCGGAGAGCCAAGTCTGCAGTGCTATTTAGCATACAAGATCTTCAAGGGGAGATCTCAACCTCTACCTCAGGGGGACTCGAGTGCCCGATTAGGAGAGGATTTCCACACCTTGTGAGGATAATTTCCATCAACAACATCAGGAGGAAGCGTAGCCAGTGATGAAATGTGCAGAGGAGGAGGAGATTGAGTAGGGGAGGATGCAGCGCAAAGACGATTTAGTAGTTCCGGGAGGTGAGAAGAGAGGGAGTTGCAGTTGAGATTTGGTGGGGAAGCTTGGAGCTTCCTAACATGGATTTTTATGGAATTTTGGAGATTTCTAGCAACAAGATTTACAAGAGGATTTATTTACCCAATAATGCAGTGATACAAGCCCAAGAGGGCCAATTTTTGGGGTCAAGCTTTGGGCGAAACCTTTTTGCGTTTTTATGGGTTTATTGAGGAGAAGCCAAGATTAATTTGAAAGAATTTAATGGGAATATTTGAGGTGTCAAACAAAGATCCCAACTCAGCCAACAAACAGAGGAGCTATGGGAAATTGGGCTGAAATTCTGGGGTCAACATTTGGACAATTCCTTCGTGGGTTTTTGTGGGTTTCTTGAGTAGAGTCCGGGGTTAAATTTCCAGAATTTTATGAGTGTAGTAGGACCTAGTAGCATTTATTTGGGATTAGAGACAACATTTATGGCAGATTGCAGCGTAGATCTATAGCCATACATCGTACCATCAATGGGGGATTTCAACATTGATTCAAAGGGCTTATCTATCTTGCCTTGAGCAAGCCCATATACCTTCATTCCAACACCTCCATTGTACTAATTTCTAGCAAATTAATAAAATGAATCAGCAAAATTTTATGGCTCCATTGGTGTTTTGATGTCAGTTTTTGTTTTGTTGTCTCCTTAATATATTTTAGCCTATTATTACTATTATTTTCCCATTTAGGATATTACACTACAACCACGCCTCAGACAAAGGAAGAAGCTATCACCAAATCTCAACAATTTGAGCTCATCTAGACTCAATCATGATACCTATACACGGTCCTACCTGATGCTCCCCGTTTCCTTACTTTTTCCCAAGACAGGTTAGGAGCATAAAATGATGTAGACAATTTTATTGGAATCATCTACTAGAATCAACCTGGTAACGTGTTCCAACAACATGAAAATGTATATAATGAACCACCCCATTTCCAATCCTTTGGGGGTCCACCTCCACGAAAATTCCAACCAACACGTGATATTATCCTAATCATCTAGTGCATTCCCAAAAATACTCCCACACAAGGGAACCAATACCCTACTATACTGAGTAACCAATACCCTCCTGCAGAGGATGGCCAATATCCTCCTCACTCCATCGAGGCTGTGTTGACCCCCCAAACCCCTTACATCAACCCACGACAATGAAATTCTCATTACCATTTTCCTGCACCTTAAAAAACTAACCCCTCACCTCAGCCTAATGCTGGGATTAATTTTGTTCAACCTTGTTTCTCCCAACAACAACAAACATTTGAAATCCCCAACACCGTTAATCCCTCAAACAGTAACAAGAAGAAAGGAAAGAAAAAAAAAATGGGAACCTAGGCAGGGGGAAACAACCAACCTCCACATGCACCAATTGGGGGGAATCCCCCCAATCAGAACCAAACTTATAATCAAGGTATCAATAACCCACAAAAGCCAAATTAAAATTCTAGTCTTTGGACCAACCATGCATGTGATATTTGTGCAGAATACAGGCATTGCACCCATCATTTTCCTTAACTACCAGAGTTGATAAGGATGTGAGAGGTTAGGGGGAAAGGGGAAAAAACCCAAAAACCTATAGTAATGCAGAACCCTTTCCCCCACTATGGGGAAGTAGCCACACAACATGATCCCACATCTCACCAGTACCAAAACCCTACTGGGGGAAATTCTCAAGACCCAGCCAATGGTGACATTTTCATGGGAGGGGACACACGTTCTCCTTCAAACATGAAACCTAGATTAGGGAAGTCCCCTAGAAACAAACCCCTCCACATCATCTAACATTTATACTATGCCACCTGTTAGTGCTGGAATCAACCCTTGGATTGTGACAAGTGCCTGACTAGACACATCTTAAGCATGAGGGCTTTTCTTACAGTTGGATTAGATTTTTTGGAAAGTGGTTGGAACTTACACACACTGAAAGGGATTTTGAGAAAATAAGAATCTCTCACACATATGAGGGCACTGGTGCATGATGTGGTAGAAATTTTGAGTAGCCTGATGGTTAGAAGAAAGAAAGATAAACAATGGATATGTAAAACAAAAGCCCACTGCTAAGAGAAAAGGGTAACATAAATTCTAGATCTGAAATGTATAGTGAAAGAATGATTTTAAAAGACTTACAAGAATATCACTCTACATTTAAGAATCCCTTTACAAGGAATGCTTCCAACTAATATGACCTCCTGAATCAGGAATTCTTGATAAATCAAGACTGACAAAAACATATTAATCATGCATGCTATATCAAAAGACTTATAAGAACATGAAACATGATTTAATTCAACCTCAAGGAATGCTTATGAACAATCTTCAATTCATATAGAACCAGGAAAGTTTGAAACAGTACCTACAAAAACATATCAATATGTCTTGGAGGTTGTTGGATTGTATTAATCACTGTTAAATGACTAAGAAGGTACATGTAAATTATCAATCCAAAGACGTCTTTTATTTCAATGACAGTTGCACAGTCTATGCTGATACATCAAACTAGAGGAAAAATCAAGATAAAGTGAATCATTGCTGAAAATTAACACCCATGCAGGAAAACAAATGATCTACAGGAATGTAACCACGCCTCAATTAAATCGGTACCTAGCATGCCACACAATAACTACACCAGTTGGTATTTCTAATCAAATCCGTGTAACAACATAATAAGTATCGAAACTAAAGCAGATCTACTTACATCCAGAGCAACAACAACAAAACTCCACCTATACACAAAACAAATAAGAAATTATTACAACTACTTTACCACTGTAATCCCTACTAAAGAGGAGGGCCCTTCCTCCCTAGCAGGGCACAGGAAGAAATGGAAACTAAATAGGAATTAAACCAGACAACACATGTAACAACAACAACGTGATATCTTTGTATTGTGGTGACCAAAATTACAGAGCCAAAACGTGATACTGTTCTCCGCTAATTCTGTGACCTCAAGGGTCGAGAGTTATATAATGGTTACCTATTCAAAAAAACGAGGAACATATCAGTGATGAAAATCTTGTGATTCTCATGTTGATCAAAATAATATAAATATAGTTACAACCAATTCCCTTAATAAAAATTATAACTGGGAAAATATTGATTACAATAAAAACTGCCTAAAAGCCGTCATTCTAAAATTCAATATGTAATTACTCCTACAACTGTTGTTGAAAGCGACAGCTGTAGCGCAACAAAAATTGAGGACAAGTAAACTTTCGGAAGTTGACGGTACCCAATCTGGAACATGACTGTAACAAAAATTTGTAATAGTGGGTATGTAACAACGCCATGGTGTAACATCATCGTAGTGTAACAACTCACTATAACATCATACTTCCAGTTGGTTTTGTATGCCTCATGTTCTAGGTCCCTTGTGCTAAAAATAACATCTGGAAGAACAAAAAAATACCAAATAACTTCCTCCAACATTCATCCAAGTTAGCCACAAAAAGGAAACAATACATCATAATAATGAATGAAAATGGAAAGATAATGAAATATGGAAAAACGAAACTATTTAAGATTAATAAGAAGGGAAAAAGGCAAAGGTAGTCCCAAGGTATTAGGTCATAAGGTAAAAATGAGGGAAACAGATGTAGGAAATGAGTACAGAAATGACATCCAACATCACCCCCCTGTTCAATCACTTGCATGTCCTTATGCAAAAAATCTCATCTTCCTTGATAATATCTCCTGTGTAGGTCAGTGAAGTCATAGGCGTTGACTATATCTTCATCTAGAAACCTGTACCCTTGAGTAGCCATCAAATGTCATGTCCAAGACTCTTCTTCATACTTACTTAGTTCATAATGATCCTGGTATTCCTCTACTGGTAGCCATATCAAAGGGAATTTAAATCTTAGTCCAATCCAGGAAGCACCAAGGGTATTTATTACTTGGGCATATTTTGGTACATGTGTAACAACAACTACAAAATTCTGAAATGAAAATGGATCTCCTTCCAACAACCCAACACTACTAGATTTCGTGCGCTTCAGACATCCTATCAGTGCTCCACTCCTCATTTGTGAAAAATGATTAAGGAAAAAATATAAAATCCTTCTTCTGTAGGCAGAAGTAGGTTCCCTTATCCCAGGAGTGCTCAAAATATTTCTAAATTCCCCCTTAATTCAGCGGCCTATCCCGTTTCTGCTCTGATCCATAATGTTGTCTTTTCTTCATTAGCCTCCATAGATTCTGTGGATGGCTGCCACTCAATCTGATTCCTCATAAATGACACGAAGGCTCGTAACTGCAAATCCTGAATGTAGGAGAATAAAATTTCTGCCATATGCATACTAGCATGCTCACAAATGATGTTGTGCAAAAATAACTTGCACAACAGGCTCTGTTCATCAAAATCAGAAGAGTGAAAGACATCTAAAAAGTTGCGGGTAGAAGAATAGACATAGGGACTATTTTTCATAATGGCTTTTAACTAAAACATATAATAATGTTCCCATAGGAAAATGTGGTAGGATGGGGAAGGTTTCCTGCACCCCAAAAAATTGAGGGCAAGCTCATGGAGCTTTTGCTTTTCCTCAGTCAGATACTAAACCTACTATTGTAACAGTAGCAACTATTCCTTCTGTTTCTTTACAACTTCCTTCTGCTTCCATTATTCCCAGCCCTTATTCAATTATTCCTTCATTTATTCCTCCTGTAAGGAACTTATTTCCTTCTGATATTATTTTAGTGAGATCATCCCCTCCTGAAGGGAGATTGCCTCCTGATTCCATTTCTACAACTCGGAAATCAACAAAATTTTCTTGGAACTCCATCTCGCAGCGGGACCCAACGTTCCTCTGCATTCAATATAAATGGTGGGTGTAACAACCTCTCTTGGGTGGGTCTGCTCCACCTCTGCTGCTATATCTTGTGTAACAACAATTTCATCAATGGGTTCTTGTGTACCAACCCCTTTATTTTCTCCTAAGCTAGCCTCTGTGCCCACTGATGGTTCTTCTATAATAGTAGTGGCCTCCATAGGTTCTTGTGTATCGGCTTCCAGGTCGATTACTATGGGAGGCTCTGCTTTAACTGCTGGTTCTTGTGTATCAACAGTATATTTAGTAGGTTCTTGTGGGATAGCCTCCCAAATTTTTGTTTATGTCTCCCTTGAGCAGATGCTTCCCCGAAAAACCCTATACCCTGCTGCTGTTAATTCCTGAGAACATGCTGCGCATATAGATACTAAAATTTCCTTCCCTCCAACTAATCTCTTCTTTAACTTTTTATTTTATTTTCTTAAATTTTCAATTTCTAAAAGCAGAACATGAGTTTCGTCCTTACCTGATGAGGATGGTTCTTTTCCTTCTTCTTCTAATTCTTCTTCTTCTTTCTGCTTCTTAGCTGTGGGTGATGGTTCCATTAGCATGCTACATCTCATCCTATGTTTCGGCCATTTATCTCCAATCGACTTGTTAGTGGGTATTTTCCAATTTCTGACATTGGCGGGCCGGGTCTGGACTTCAGCGTCTGCATGACTTTCCTCCAAAGTCCCAGCTTGTTTTCTCCAGCTCGTCCTGGGCTTTTTTCGTTTAAACCCTTCCCATCTCTTTCCTTGCTGGCTTAGGGCATCTGACACAATCAGTTTGATAAGACCATGGTTGGTCATATAGGCTTGAGGATGTGCTATCGTCTTAACCTTTGCAACCATATGCTTGATATTTTCCAATAGGAAATATGGGAGGTTGATCTTCTTTTGGTGCCGAAGATGATTTAGTAAAGGAAGTGATAGTTGAAGACAATTGTGGATCTTCCCTCGCAAGTAATGTACTTTATCAGACCCAAGGCAACATATACCCATGGTTGGGAAGTGATAATATATCAACCCCTCTTCCCTTCTTTTCCAGCTTTTCCTCTCCTTCAAGAAAATCCTCCTTCAAAGAAGGGTCATTAAATTTCCTGTTAAACCATCTTCATCTTTCAGCCGACAATGTGGTCACTTGGGAAATCAATTCTTATGTCACTTCGATTCGCAGACCCCTGATTTGGGTTTGGTGGTCATTAAAATTCATGTGAATTAAATTACAATTTCTTCCTTTGAGCATTCCAACCTCTGAAAATATTCGAGCCACCCGACGTCCCTAAATACCTGGTAAGCTTCTAAAAAAATTTGTAGAGCTTCAATGTAATCCGACTCACCTCACTGCTACTTCTCCCATCTTGCTGTTACACTGAGTCACTCCTTAAGCTCGACCAACAATGATATTGCTGCGCTGCTTGCTATCTCCCAGCACCCTGCTTTTCTTATCTCAAATTAAGAATTTCGACTGAGGGTACAAGACTTGAGCTAAGGGCGATGATGAGAGGTGACAAAATTTTAAAATTACTGATTCATACTTCGTACATTTCTACAATAATTCCTAATTATGGAATATGATGGAATTTAAGTACAAATCCATTTTCCGGTCAGATCTGGTCATAATTGGTTATCATGTTATTCAATTCGATGCGTGCAATATTAATGATGGTTTCAAGGCTAACAGATTGCTTGCAATGATTATGAGATTTATCCCCCCCAGCTTTAATGATGACGGCCACCCACGATCATCAAAGGAATGTTATAACTTGCCATTAATCATCAAATTATTAAATGATGATGTTACCTTTTTAAATTACATACCTGAGACATTGTGAAGGAGGAATTTAATGTGATGGCATAACTGCTTCCAGTGGTCATGGTGGTCATGTTTGACTATTGTAATTATTGCTGCATGTCAGGATGGCGACGAGATAGGAAACATTGTTCATGGCTGTCAACTATTACATATGTAACAACCAAGGCAGCCGCTGCACTATCCTTCAAAAAAATCATAATTAGGAAAAAAAGATACAAAAAAAATGAGTGGGTAACATCATCTTGTGAAATATGTAGGGAAGAAAGGATGATGTTTTTGAAAATTGAAAAAAACTAGGTGTAACAGTCGCCACAAAAGTGGTTTTCAACTGCTACAAATTGTCTACCTGTGCCCCAAAAAGAGGTTTTCACAATCAGATTTTTATTATTATTTTGTTCTTTGTTTTTCTTAAACAAGTGTAACAACAGCCACAAGAGTGGTTTTTAGTTATTACACTTATTGGAATTTCGAATTTAAGGTTGCAAAGGGGAGCATCGCCCTGCTGCTATAACATGAAGATAAGAGTCTGCGACAATGTTAACAAATGATTCCTTCGAAGAAATTTGATGATATAACCTCAGACGGTGCCCATTAACCAGTAACAGTGTCTTAGCACTATCAATGGTAACCAATTGTACAGTCACATTGTCAAAGACTGTGTCTACTTTGTAAGGAGCTAGTCATCTGGTGCAGAGCTTGCCTTTGAAATCCTTGAATCTTGAATCATACAAGAGATCCAAATCTCCTTTATGAAATTTATTCTTCTTAATGAACCTATCATGCCATCTAGATCTTTACTTCTGAATGATCTCTTTCTGCTGAATGGTAGCCAACTGTTTCTCTTCTAACTCACTGAGTTGATTTTATATCTGTCTTTGCGCTGTGCTTAAATCTAGATTGAACTGTAATGTTGTTCTCAGTGTCTTTATTTCGAACTCTATGGGGGATAAAGGATTATTACCGTACACTAATTCATATGGTGAGAAGGCTTTACTATTCCTCCATGTTGTTCTAAAATCCCACAGTACCTCTGGAATTTTTTCAGCCCAATTTCTTCCGTGGTTGGCTACTGTCTTTGTCAAAATTTCCTCAATAACTTTGTTGGTTCTCTCCACTTGACCATTTTCTTATGGGTGATAAGGTGAGGTGATCCTGTGATGAATTCTATACTTCTCAACTAGTTTCTGGATCAAATGAGATGTAAATTGGCCCCCCCCCATCCGTCACTATCTCCCTACGTATCCCGAAGCGAACAAAAGCATATTTGAAAAGGAAGTTTGAAACAACTTCTCCATAGATCTAGTTAGTGCCTTTGCTTCGAACCACGTTGTGATGTAGTCGGTACAAACCAATATGTATGATATCTGTAGTGATGAAGGATTAATTGGCCCTACAAAATCCAGGGACCACTTCTCAAATGGCTCTATCACTATTTGAGGCTGTAACGAAATCTCATTTGATTTCAAAGGTTGACCCATCCTTTGGTAGCTATCACATCCCTTTAAAAAATTCTTGGCATCCTAGAATATAGTTGGCCAGTAGTACCATGTTGAGAGTACTTTATACCCCGTCCTATTGTCTGCGAAGTACCCTCCATAGGTCTCCTCATGAAAATATTTCAAGATATCAAAAACCTCATCTCCCCTAACACAACACCAAATCTGAAAGTCTAGTCTGGTGTTAGAGATTGCCCTTTATCCAGGAGTAAGTGACACTCCATTGTATGATCTTCCTTTTTTCTTCGAAAGGTAAATGGTGTGGGAATTTTCCTGCAGCAAGATAGTTGGCTATATCTGCATACCATGGTGAGTGAGTCAATATGGCAAAAATATATTCATCTGGAAAATAATCCTCAGTAGGAGTGCAATTATTACCTATAGTTAACCTAGAAATAAAAATAACAACCACATTTTCTTTTCTAGGTTTGTCTAAAATAGTGATATCAAATTATTGTAATAGTAATAACCATCGTGTAACTCTACCATTGGTAATAGGTTTATTCATTAAAAATCAAATTGCAGTGTGGTCAGTGTATACAAATACTTGATACCCGGTGATGTAGTGTTGAAATTTGCTGATAGCATGCGCTACTGCTAGGAATTCCTTCTTGGTCACTGTGTAGTTGAGCTCAGCTGGAGTTAAATTCTTGCTAATGTAATAGATGGCGTAAGTTTTCTTTTCCTCCAGCTGCCCCAAAACAACACCCACAACTATGTCAGATGCATCTGTAGCGATATGGAATGGCATTTTCTAGTTAGGTCCTTGCAAAAAAGGTGCTACTATTACACAGTTCTTTAACTTCAAAAATGCTTGCTCACACTTCCCTGTCCACAAAAATTCCACATCTTTCATGAGAAAATAAAATGGAGGAGATGCAATCTTTGCAAAATTTTCTATAAATCTCCTATACTACCCCGCATGTACCAGAAATATACTTCCCTCGTTTTGAGTTCCGGGAGTTGGGATTCTCGAGATTACCTCAACTTTTGTAGGGTCTACCTTGATTCCATCTACCGAAATGAAATGTCCTAGCACAATCCCCTAGGTCATCATCATGTGGCACTTCTCAGTGCTAAAATTAACATCAGTTTGTACACAACGTTCCAACACCTTTTCCAAATTAACTAATGCCGTTTCAAAGGCATCTTCGTAGGGTGTAAAATCATCCATGAAGATTTCAAGACAGTCATTCAAGAGATTCGAAAATATACCCAATATTTCCCTTTGAAAAGTTGCTGGCACATTACAGAGGCTAAAAGGAAGGAAATTGTATGCAAAGGTACCCCATGGGTAGGTAAAGGTTGTCTTTTATTGGTCTTCTGAGGAAATCTGTATTTGATTATAGCCATTGAACCTATCTAGGAATGAAAAAAACTTTTTCCCAGAGAGAGTATATAGGACCTGGTCAATAAATGGTAAAGGGAAATGGTCCTTTTGGGTGGCCTTGTTAAGTTCTCTATAGTCTACACATACTCTCCACTTGACGTTCTTTTTCGGGACAATGACAAGCGGAGATACCCAATGACTGTCAGAAATGGGGTAGATGAAGTTAGCATTAAGGAGTTTCAGTAATTCCTCTTTGACTATCTCCTTAAGTGCAGGATTCATTCGGTGTTGCAGTTGTCTAATTGGCTTGCAACCCTCTTTAATGTAAATGCGGGGAGTGCATAGGCCAGGATGTATTCCTTTATCAGTATAGTCCCATGCAAATACATTTTATATTTTTCTGTAACATCTGTATCAGAAATCTGTTCTATTCAGCAGTCAAGTTAGGATTAATGCTTAAATAGTTTCCTGGCTCAATTTCAATAGGATTGTTGTCAGTATGCAGAGTGGTTCTCAAATGTTCAATATTTACATCATCTACCTCATCTTCTTCCCTTGGATCTCTGATAGAGGAAATAGAGAGTGAATTACTAATAAAACCATTAATAATGTCATCCTATATTTCATCCTTAAAGTATTGTGCTTTTCCAAGTGTGAGGAGTGGTAGGGAAAAATCAGATTCAGGTTCAAATTCGTCCCACCAGGGACTATTCAAATCCATATGGGGTTTCGCTGGGGGATAAAGGTTTAGGTTCTTAGTGGCCTACCCATGATCACCATAGATCTGGATCTACATTCAATATATGCATCTGCAGTGGCTAGCCATGATCTTCCCAAGATTAAAGGATGACCCCCAAGGTTTGATTTAGTTTGTAAAATGAGAAAATAGCCGGATATTTCCAAGAAGCTACAATGATCACCACATCTTCTATCACTCCTTCAGGATTGACACATGACCTATCTGCTAATTCAAGCACTGTAGGTGTAGGCCTGAGTCCACAAAGTCCTAGGGAGATAAAAAAATCATTGGTAATTACATTAATGGTTGCCCCTAAATCAACCAGAGTGTTGGTTATGGGTTGGTCATCAATATGGACAGTTACTATAAGATTCCTTGGGTCATTATATTTAGTCAACAAAGGCTGATCAATTATTAGTTCTGACAGATTTCCCATAACATGGATAGTAGTAGGGTCTTTCGGCTTCCTTCCAGGCTTTTTGACACACATATATCTCACTGTTTTGGCATAGATAGGTACTTCCTTAAGAGCTTATAATAGTGGAACCCGCACATAAAAATTCTGTAATTCCTTGACAAACTCAGATTCAGTTTTTTAGGCTAGCCCAATTTCAATTAATTTTTGAGGGTATGGATGATCCTGAGCTCTAACAACTGAGTAAACTGTCATAGGTGCACTAGCCCTGCTCGAGTTGGCTGATGTAGAAAAAAAATGCTTTCTGGAGCTGGCTACTACAGGTGTAACAACAGGTGATGTATTGGATGTTACATGTGTAACAACTGTTTCAGAATTGAATATATCCTTTCTGGGTGACTCACATTATTCCTCGGTAATGATGGGAGTTTGACCAGGTTTGATTACTTTTCCCAATCGAATATGAATATCATTAAGCCTAATAGGAGTGATAAGATAAGTCTAGAAAGTATTCAGGGCATCTATGCTCTCAACTGCCTTATTATTTGGATTGGGGTTATGTTTCACAGGTAATTGGGGTCAGACAAGAGGTGCAGGAGTTTGAAGAGGAGGCAGTTGTAACTGCTGTTGCATTGGTAGTGCATGGGGCATTGGACCTTGGCCATTACCTCTCCAATTCTGAATCCAAGGATAAGATTGTGTTGGATGATATTGCATTGGTGGAGAGGAAGGCCACTTGTTCCAGGGTGAAGGAAATTGTGTCGAGGAAGGATTAGGATATGGCCATGGAAATTGCTGACCATTATAAACATTATTCCAAGGATTAAAAGAGGAAAAATATGGAGGCATAACTATAGGTTGCAGCTACCATGGTCTCTTTGATCCGATGAAGTAGGAAGACTGGACATCCTCGCTTGATTCCTTAAGCACTACTTTCAGTCTGGGTAATCTTGGGCATTGACCACTGGAATGCACCAACTCACAGATGTTGCACAAGTTGGTGCTATTCAGTTTACATTCCCTTTATAAATTTTTCTTTTTGCATCGAGGACAAAATATTTCCAAGGCTGCTTTAGCTTCTGCTTGTGCTTTCTTGACTTGTACCGTGGTGATCTGGGCAGAGAGAGTACCGAGGAGGTCGGTTTTAAAATCATCAAATAAATTCCCATCCTCCGCTCTAGTTACTCCTCCACCTGTGGAATTCTGTATTCAGACTGAACTCCTCCCCTTGGTCGATCCTCTTGAACTCCACAAATAGAGATTCAGTATTTCTTCAAACGATTCTTGTGATATGTATCCCTTTCCTAACAGATTAAAGTGCTTGAGACAATCATTTATCATACCCTTTAGGAATATTGTTTTTTAAATTTCTGGGGCTAAATCACTGAACTTAGACCGCTTCAAATTATAGTGGAATCGTTCCATGTAGTCTTCCAAATTTTCATACTTCTGCGTAATCCTAAGGATTTCATCCTTCATATCCCTGGTTCGACAGTAATCCTGATACTTAAAGAGGAATGCCTCCTTCATTTTAGTCCACATTCGAATCGAGCCAACACCCAGTCCCATGAACCATCTAAATGCTGCCCCCTTCAGGGTAGCAGGAAACTGTTTTAGCTTCTAGGCATTTGAAGTGTAGTCATAACTCCTACATAACACATCGAACTCAAACATAAAGGTATCAGGATATTCAACAACCATCCCTTGGAAGGATGGGAGAGATGATAAAGGAATTTTCTTCGTAGGAGCTTCATCTCGTGTCACCAATATTGGGAATTCAAATGTAACAGTACCATATGTTTTAGTATTTTCATCCCCCATGGATGATCCTTCCTGATGGGATGAACTGACCTCGGAATATGCAGAGGATTGAAAAATAAATAAAGGATGAGGATTTTCCAGGACCGGTTGTTTCACTGCACTACCCACATCCAAATGATGATGATCAAATAAATGTTGTTCCTCAGGCCCTTGATGCTCCTCACTGGTCTCCCCTTGTCCTTCAATTTTTGAATTTTGATCAAAGGATTTACACTACTGTTTCAGATTTGGAGTCTTGATTTCAGGAGTGGATATGCTATTTGAAGGGTGATGAGGCCCAAACACAGAAGGTATCGATGCCTCAGGCTTTGATATAGTAGCATATTTCTATGGTCATGCCTTCCTTTTATCTCTATATGAAGTAGTCTTCTCCTTTTCTGCTTTTGAGATTAGATCCCCAAAGAATGTCTTTCTTCCCAAGTCTTCTCTCTTCTCTCTTCTTTTCCTTCTTATGACCCGTCTTTCCTATAGTCAGTTAGAGTGGGCGGTGTTTTGGTTTTCTCTATTGTCCTACTAGCACACATGGACCCTATGTGTATCAATCCTTCCTACAAGTGCTTCAGTTTGTATAGTGCTAAGCCCACCCAAGTATGTTAGAGCGATCCACAAGTTCTTACCTCTTGTATTATCGCCCAACAACTATATAGTTGAAGACATGCTAAATAAAAGCACCCAAAACTCACACTTCTAGGTGCCCCAACGTAGAAATGGTGAGCTCGCTCAAGTATGTTAGAGCGATGCGCAGGTTCTTACATCTTGTCTTACCGCCTAAAAATTGCTGACTAGGAACACCCTACTATCAAACAAACAATTCTGGTTGATTGGATTGTCACTGCCATCCCCAACGACGACGCCAAAATGTTGGACTGTATTAATAACTGTTAAATAACTAAGAAGATACACATAAATTATCAATCCAAGGACGTCTTTTATTTCAATGAAATTTTCATTGTCTGTGCCGATAAATCAAACCAAAGGCAAAATCAAGATAAAGAGGAACCATTTCTAAATAAATTGTTGAAACTTAACACCCTTGTAGGAATAAAAATGATCTACATGAATGTAACCATGCCTCAATTAAACCGGTACCTAGCGTGCCACATAATAACTACACTAGCTGGTATTTCTAATCAAATCTGTGTAACAATATAATAAGTATCAAAACTAAAGTAGATCTACTTACAACCAGAACAAAAACAACAACATCCACCAATACACAAAACAAATAAGAAATATATTACAGCTACTTTACCACTGCACTCCCTGCTAAAGAGGAGGGCCCTTCCTCCCTAGCAAGGCGTAGGAAGAGATGGAAACTAAATAGGAATTAAACTAGACAACACATGTAATGGTAGCAACGTGATATCTTTGTGTTATGGTGACCAAAATTACAGAGCCAAAAGGCAATACTATTCTTTGCTAACCCTATGAACTCAAGGGTTGAGAGTTATATAATGGTTACATGTTCAAAAAAATGAGGAAAAGATCAGTCATGAGAATCTTGCGATTCTCATGCTGATCAAAATAAGATACATATAGTTACAGCCGATTCCCTTAATAAAAAGAATGACTGGGAAAATATTGATTACAATAAAAAATGCGTAAAGGAAACAATACATTATAATAATTAATGAAAATCAAAAGATAATGAAATATGGACAAACAACACTGTTTAAGATAAAGAAGAAGGGAAAAAAGCAAAGGTAGTCCCAATGTTTGAGGTCACAAGGTAAAAATGAGGGAAAATGATGTAGGAAATGAGTACAAAATGACACCCAATAGAGGTTCACAAGACTGATAAAATCATGATATAGAACTTTTATGATAAATCTAGAAAGATAGAAAAGCTATGTACAAATAGTAGGGAGAACAATACACACATCGTATAGTTTGTGAGTCTTCAAGAGTGCATCTGGATATATTATATACTCAAAAATATACAACACAGTATATCATAAGATGAACAACCAACAAATACCCCACCTTTATTCCTTTCTTTACATAACATATATACAAGAAGATGTTTTGTTGAAGCTTCCACAAAAATTGCAAGTATGTTTTAAAGACTTAATTACAATCTTCCACATATAGCGAAGCTTATCTTAAACATAACAGAAAAGTAGGCTGAAATACAATGAAGACAAAACATGACAGTATGGAGCTCGAAATGCATGGGTGCTCCTCTTTTGCTGGAAAAACTACATCCACAAAAAGTGCAACTACCAACGGAAAAGGACACCTAGACCTTTATCTACAAAAGTGTAGGAGTAACCAACTGAAATGACTTATGGAAAATAGCTTGACTGGACGACACTTGGAAAATGACCATTACCATTGAGGCTGCATTCACTTTATCATAATTTTGTGTCATTATTTTGAAACCATAACCAAAAATCAACCTTTTCTCCTTCTTATACAAAATCCAAAAATAATAGCTACTTTCTGGGTTTGCCTGTAAAACCAGATTTTCTGGATAAGGTAGCTATTACAGAAAATTATGTAGATAAGCCAAAATGAAATGATTATTCATATTTTCATTGTTTTATATATTCAATCATTAAAGATCTAGTATAGAAACAAAAATCCTAATAACTTCTACCTCAGTGACCCTCTTGTTTGGATTTCTCTTCTGTACTTGCTTTTGCTGCCGAGCCTTCTTTAAAAACCGATGCCATCCTGCTGCTTGGAACTGATAGATGAATAATGATGGGCTATGTTTGGTTCTTCTGCTGTAGTGATCTATGAAAATTTTCTAAACAAGGAACGTTAACCCTCCATGAAGCCCTAACTACAGGCACATGGTAACAAACTGTTTTGCTGGAGGATAAAAAAATGTTTGTTGTAGCTTTCACGAGGGTAACTGGAAATAGAGCTATGCATGCCCTAAACCTCGATGAGAGGGAATGAAATGAAAAGAAAACGATTTAAATTCTGCTTCCAACTCATTCCATCGAACATTTTAGTCTATCAGATTATTAACTAATATCCACTCGTACCTCATCCTTGATATATTTCACTTTATTTAGTAGTATTAGATTTGACTAGCTTTAGCAAATAAAATAGCCAACTCCTTTTAATAAATCCTTTAATTAGAAATAGCCACCTTTCATCAAGGTAATACCTCTTGCTTTAGAAGACCTTCAATATTCAAAGAGCAATATATTTTCACCTGAGTAATGCCTCTTTTATCTCCTTGTACGCATTTTGCAGGAAATAGCTACTTACTGAGTTTTCTTGTAAAACCATATTTTCTAAAGAAAATAGCCGCCTTTCTAGGAAAAGTACCTATTCTTGTGTTATTCCTAAAACAACTGATGACTTTTAAATTTTTTTATTTAACCTTGAATATAAATATCATGGTGAATGAATAATACTTCTCAAGCTAAACCCATGACCTTAACTACTCAAAGAAGTTGAAAGACTTATTAAAAGAGAATTTGCCCTAATAACTCTATGACACAAACAAACTATTTGACTCAAAATTATTTTGGATTTTGGTTAAAAAATGATAAAAACTAATACATTTTAACCCTCCAGGGCATTAAACCATAGGTTAGGAGAAAAGAGAGGATAAAAAACACAACTTACAATGATGACCAGAGCTTTAATTGTTTTTGAAAAATTGCAGTACTAATACCACCTTTGACGATACAACAACCCCCTATTGAACCTATTCTTCGAATAGTCAAAGGGACATTATGTTGTAATGCCCATAACTCAAAGAAAACTGCTAGCTATAACATATTTGATTATTTAGCTCATTCTCATTTAGCTATTTCAACATTGGAGGTCTTTCAAACCTATCCAACCCAACGGAAAGCCCTACTTTCTGCATTAGGCACAATCAGCCATTCCAATTTACGGTTAATGGAATTTGATTGGGATAACACTTCACCACGACTCCCATATATCATTTATTTTTAGATACCAGTCACCATCTAGAACATCTCCATCCATAGATGCATCATAGATGAGGAGTAATCCATCTGTATTATGTCAAAATCAGTTTTGCAGAAACTAGGATCCCCTAAAATTACTACTTTTCCCGTTACATTAAGGGCTTACGATGAACACCCCTCTGCACCTGTCGAACTTTTCCAAAACATCTCGGTGGAGCTTGCTAGTAAAACAATGATCATAGACACCAAAGTTCTTGATGCCAAGCTAGATTAGAATATATTACTAAGATGAAGCTACATGTATGCCATGATTGTAGTAGCGTCATCAATAATCTGCATCATGATGTTTCCTCATGAATAAAATATCGTCACCATTGATCAAATCACATACTATGACAAACAAACACCCACAAATCCTGATGGTGAGTTACCTGTCATAACATCCCAAAATTTTTCTATACCTTCCTACACAAAAGGAGGCCCATGGATATTCAAAGCATCATCATTCCTAGGAACATACCCAAGAGACCCACCTCTAAATGAGCCTACGCCCATAGCCTCAGTGTGTATGATGAGTTCATCAAATACAACCTAGTCTCAAGAACTGATTTAGGACACACCCAACGCTATGACCACCGATTCAAAATTCCTGCCATATGCAATAACCCATACACCTTAATTGTATGCCCCACCAAGTTTTGTCTCTCACCAAGTCATAGTAGCACTTGCCCAATATGGCTCTCACAATCCCTGTTTGGTATTTTTCCTTGCAAGCCATGTGAACAAACCCAAGTATCACTTCAACAGGAATGAACATTCCTTTAGCGACACCTCAAGGAATCATACTTGTGGTGACACCATTAGGGGTCACCAAAAAGAAGAAACAAAAAGGTAAATTAGTTAGAACCCAAACTAATTCCTCTTCCAGGGTACCTCCACCACACCCAACGTTGTAACCACCGTGTCAAATTTCCTGCCATATGAAATAACCCAGACACCTTAATTGTATTCCCCACCAAGTTTTGTCTCTCACCAAGTCATGGAAACACTTATCTTGCCCAATATGTCTCTTGCAATCCCTATTTGGTATTTGGCCTCGCAGGCCATATGAACAAACCTAAGTATCACTTCAACATGAACGAAGATTCTTTTAGCCACATCTCAAGGAACCATACCTGTGGCAAAACCAACATGGGGCCACAAAAAAGAAGAAAAAAAAGGTAAACAAGTCATAACCCCAACTAATTCCTCTTCCAATGTACCTCCACCATGTGTATTATGTGAGGTATCAGGGCACCCTACCAATATGTGCCCAGAATCAGAAGAGTCAAAAGCCCTTCTTTATGCCCATTAGGCACCAGTGGCCCCACCTCCACCTCTAGGAGATAAGGCTACACCAAAACGTAATAAGACATTATGTGCTAACCATCCATGCACTATATGTGCACAACACATAAAATACATACATTAGTGTCTAGAACTCCTTCGCTATCAAGACACATTGGGAGCTCTCACCCAAGCTAATACTATCACACCATCACTCCCAAAAAACCTAGTGGCAGACGATGTGTCTCAGAACATTTATTGTTTCTTCGAGGAAGAAAATTCATGCTCGTATTCCCCTTAAACACATTGTTATACAACCTCCCATCATTCAAGGAGGAAACTAAAATCGATACTACCTCAATATTCCAACACTTGCGCCTTATTTGATGAACCTAAACATTTGATTAATTAGTGTCGCCATTTTTCGGAATGTAAGAAGTGGCACCAAGTTCCTCAGGCTTTCCATAAAAAAGACCTAGGTGAAAATGCAACAATTGTCACATTTTCATGAGAAACCATCATACTCAACTTTTCACACACCTCCTGTCTGCTCAACTTAGTGTTCCTAAATTGATGTCATAAATTGTCAACCAGGGCTAGTAAACTGTTGAAGTGAAGTGCACTATATGTGCCTCGGTATATTCTTCCTACTTCGTTGTGTTTAGTGTTTTTCTAGTGTTTTTGGTTTTTTGTTTTTGTGCTAAGAGGAAAAGAACTAAATTGTTGGCAAAGAGAAGTTATTGGTCACACTAAAACAGAGCAAAATATACTCTAAACTATGTATGGCACCTAAGAACAGAAAATGCTAATTCACCAATTGCAAAGCTTGACAAGGAAAGTAACTCATAACATTAACTCAGTCCAATTCATTTCATTAGAGGTATGTTGGAACAACTTGAGAAAAGGATAAGTTTGATGCCATGAGGTTCTTCTAAGTAAACAACAACTTACAATATCACAGAGAAAATCTTATCCATGGTTAGAAATTTGTTGGAACACGTTGAGAAAATATTATCTGCAACATAGTAAGAAAACCTATGCTAATTTAACTTATGACACTAAAATCAACCCATTCTGCAACTCAAAATGTTACTATTAAGCCTCATTCAAGGGTTAGAGATCTCTTGGAATAGCTCTGGGAAAAAAGGCTGTTTGTAAAACTATGAGAAATTGCAGAACAGTCAAGACCTCAAAATGATATTACTAATTCTTGTCCATATGATAATAATGTGTTAGAAGAGACTAAGAACAAGAGTAGTTTCTAAATAATGAAGGCCTTTAAGTCGAATTTAACAGAACCAGAATACAACTAGCTAATAAAACTTGAAATGCAATGAACAAAACTGAAATAATACACAGTTACCCTTCGAAATACTACAACTCTATCTCACTCAGTGTTAGTGATATTTTGGAACAATTCATGAGAACAAGATTGATTGCACTATTCGATGTAAGTAAGCATCAAACATAAAGTTCAAAAAATTGCCTAAATTAAGAACGAAACAGAGATAAAGTTACTTATCTAAAAAAAATATGCACAAGCCTTTCGGACAGTAGGGGCCCTCTACCATCAGATTGGCACACGAATCTCCTCAAGATTGCTTCAGATCATGCATTAAAGTTGTACTTCTTTCATTAAAGGAAAACACTTCAAAAACAGAGTATTACGGTCTTGGACAACTTAACAACAAAACATCAACTAGCTAACTGTCTCTTGGTTCACCAAGTTATTTTTATAAGAAAAATACATAACTGTCATTGAGAATAAATAGGGATAGGTGTCTTTTTCAATCAAAATCGAATTATAACTCCTGTTGAGGCCTCGTACTTTGCTAAAGACATCTGCAGAGTCCTTGTCCTGGTAGAAGTCTACTTCTTAGTTTTGGTTTCCTCCACATGCATAACCACTTGCAGATTTTTGCTCAGACTTCGTAGAGGGCAAGGAATGATGTAGGTGAGTTCTGGAATTCAACCATATGCATTTTTCCTTTAAGTGACACCTGTAACCTGTGTGAACATAAAGATAGCTGCGGAATATGCGACTAGCTACAGAATGGCTGCATTCTGTAGCTAAGTCTAGTAAAAAATCACTACGACAACAAAACCATAAAAGTATAGCAAGTCAGTCATTGTATGCATTCTTAAAGTGACTTTAATCAATCCTATTGATATTTTAAGCCTATAATTGATAAAGTAAAAAGGAAATGAAGTGAAATTTGGTGAAAGAAAAGGACATCTTTGGGGCTCAACATACCCCCACTGCAAAGCTTTTGCATGTCCTCATGCAATTAATCCATGTATTCTGAAACTTCTGCTAGGACATCTAACTTCCTTTTTCTGCTTTGCTTGATTTTCAGTGGCATCCTAGGCTTCCTTATGACCAATTTGAACCTCAGGTTTATAAGTTCCCTGCTCAACTTTTTATTTTTCTTCTTCAGCTTCTCACTAGCCTTGTACAATTTTTCTATTTGCAGAGAGAGAGTTGTGTTCATGTTACTTTTCAGCTTGACTTGTTCCCTTAAGATTTCATTTTCATTTTTTATGTGCCTATTAAGTACTTCCAGTTCATATTTATCCCTTCTCAGTACTTCAATGGAAGACTCTTGTGGGCTAGGAGTTCTTCCTCTGTTTTCTGAGGCTCTCTTTTCCAATGACTCAACATAATTATAGATTTGTTGTTTTGTTGGGTCTACCTTCGGAGTTCCTCTATCAAGATCCTCTTCGTATTGGTACTTAGGAGATCTATCAGTTGGTGTCTCTTCATCCTCAATATCTATGATTCATGTTTGTTTAACCCCTGTTTTCTTTAATATGCCTCTAAGCCTATGGCTTCGTCTTAGTTTAGATGGTCCCTCACCTCTCTCCTTGGCATACTTTCTTATTATCTTCTCCTTTTTAAGATGTTTTTTAATTTCAACCAATTTTTCAGAGATAATCTCCTCACTGTCTTCTTGTATGGATTTACCAATTTTAATTTCAACATATTTGGAAATTTTTCCTCTCCTGCTTCTTCTTGCAATTTTGCCTTCAGATGGAGTTTCTTTAGGTTCTTAAAAGTGATTCCTCAAGAGGAACTCATCCCAATTGTCTCCCACCTTTCTCAAATGATGCTCAATTAGGATTTTAACTAGGCCATGGTGATACAAGGTGGTTTCTAAGAATTGAACCCTTTTTTGTACATTAGAAGCCATCCTCTTTAGGCTATGGAGTAATAAAAAGGGTAAATTGATTTCTTCATCTAGGAAATGCATCATAAGCCGAATATGATAAACATATAGGGTGCCAAACCTTCCTTCACAAGTTATAAACTTTTGCAGAATTAACAACATATTTTGCCACTTATTCTTTAAGGCTGAACTAGGAATGCCTTTCTTGAAAACTAAGATATCCATACCTGGTGTTTTGAGCATCTGCCTTCATGCCTCATTGTGAAATTCCTTGTTTTTGAACCATCATTCACCTTGCCTTGGTAATTCTGCTGCTTTTGCAATGAAGGATTCTGTGATAGTGAACTTGACATCACCTATTTCAACTTCTAACCCGTTGAAGGACCGGGCAAATGTCTTGGTAACCTCCTTATGGAATCCATTGAAAATTTCCAAAAACTGTAGCCACTCCACCTGCTGTAACATTTCTCTAATCTGTGGGTAACCCTCTAGGTATTTTGTTCCGACTGGTTCGGATCTTACAATGAGTCCCATGGTTTCTTTTCTCAATCTTCAATTTACTGCTCCATAACTGCTCTCCTATTCACGGTAAAAATGGCTGTAGAAGGTTGTTTTCACCCCAAAGATGACTTCTCTGTTTTGCAAACAGGAATTGGCTACGGAAAAATGACATGAAGTGATTATGGAATGAGTGAAATACGGTGAGGGTAAATTACATGAATAAATGAGTTTGAGAGCTGTCATGGAGTGAAAGACCACGGAAAAATCTCGTGAGAATTTCAAAATCATCACCGAATACTTCGAATTAGTGACGTGACCTAATAGGTCACTTCAAGTACTAACCATTAATTTTTAATAAATGATGATTTGATATGGCGGAATGGAAGGGATTTGTCCATGAATTTTATGATAGGCTTGATAGACTTGATCAATACGAATAATCAAAATAACTTTATGAAACATACATATAACTTAACCATACTATAACTTTCATAATCTGTTATTATAATAATTTCACAAGTTACCTTAGCCCTTCTTTTGATTTTTGTGGTTTTTAATATGCTTTGTCTTCGTTTGAAAATCATCGATCTTTCAGTCTTCATAATCCCTTTAATTTTTCTTGTTGACATAGGTGTGCAGAATCAATTTGTTGTTGAACAAGTCATTGCTGGATAGTTGCCTACAGGATATCTAGCTGCAGAATGTTTGGCTGGCTGCAGAATGTTTGGCTGCAGAATATTCCTGTAGAAGCTTTGAAACATGGAATGAAATGATTTGAAACATGGATGGAGTGTAGTATGAAATGAAATAAAATGGATCATGAAATATGGTGGAATGGAGCATGAGTGAAGTGAAATATAATGGAATGAAATGGATCATAAATGTAAAGTGGAATAAAATATGAAAAGTGGCCTGCAACTTATGATTTGTAATACTCAATTGCAGAAAGAGATCAAATTTAAAAATCTGAAATGAAAATGAGGTGGACCATGGAATGGAGTGAATGAAGTATGGATGAATAGAGTGAATGAAATATGAATGAAGTGAGACATGATGGAGTGAAATGGATCATAAGTGGAATATGATATATAAAATGGGCCTGTACTTATGATTTTGTGATAGCTGCTTGCAGGAAAAGAACAAATTTGAAAAGATAAAGTGTCAGAAGGATTCTGATTTTCACTTTATCTTTTCTGTATAAACATGCTAAACAGTGATTAGTTTTCATGTTTATACTTTTTTTTTTTTCATGCATCTGAATTTAGAAAATTCAATTAAGTTGATGAAGAAGAAGGATTCTTCTTCATTAACTTCACATCACTGTTCTCCTGGAATCTCTTGAAAAAATCTTCTCTTGAAAGTGGCTTATGATACAACTTCAATCTATGACCATTTACAAGAAAAGTGACCTTCTCTTCATCTATTGTCCTGATTTTTATTGCTCCATTGTCAAAAATTTTCACAATTTCATATGGCCCAAGCCAATGTGTTTGGAATTTACCTTGAAAATCTTTGAATTTTGAATCAAACAAGAGGGCCCAGTCACCTTCTTTGAATTTCTTTTCCTTAATGTACTTATCATGCCATCTATTCCTTTGCTGTTGGACTATATTTTTTCTCTGGATTGCATCCTGTCTGATCTCATCCAATTCATTAATCTGCTCCAATCTATGCTCTTGTACTTCTGTCAGATCAAGTCCTAATTGGACTGCCATTTTAAAAGTTTGAATCTGAAACTCTATGGGAAACAAGACTTGTTTTCCATAAACAAGTTCATAAGGAGTATGACCTGTTTTACTTCTCCATGTAGTTCTATAGGCCCACAAGGCTTCAGAAAGCCTGTCTGCCCAATCTCTTCTATGTAAATGAACAGTCTTTGTTAGGATCCCCTCAATGACCTTATTAGTAGATTCCACTTGACCATTTGCTTGTGGATGATAGGGAGTAGATTTTCTGTGTCTGATTTTGTACCTGTGCAAACTAATATATTTATGATGTTCGATGATATCATATGTCCACAAAAATCACAGACCATTTCTGTGTAGTTCACAGGCACCCAGGCTGCAATGTATCCCCACCCAACTAATGTTTCCCTACCCTTTGCAAATCGTCACACCTTTTGACATACTCTTTAGCATATTTATGTGTATGGATGAATATATCTTGAAGAAGGACATTATGTCGGGCCCTTTATCGAGTGTCTCCAAGCACAACGTTCATCATGACATGACTTGAGGATCTCAGTCATCTTATCTTCTCGAACACATCTCCTAATGATAAAATCTGGACCTATTTTGTATAACTCATTAGCAACTCATGAATATTTTTCTCTGTCATAAATGATCTTTCTTTTGTCTCTTGCATTCATTACTGAAGGAAATTTACATGAAACTAAATAATTAGCAATGTCGGTAAACCAAGGAGTTTGAGTAGAAATTGCAAAGATATTCATCGGTGAATGATCTTCACCAAAGTGGGTTATTTTTAAGGGTTTTTGGAGTCTAGATAGGAAATCGCCCATCGTATTTTGTTTTCCAGCCTATCTAGAATAGTATCATGAATCTCAAATAAATAACCATCTATGACTCGCCATTAGTAATTGATTTGTTCATTAGATATTTAATTGCAGAGTGATCTGTGTGAACAAAAGTTTCATAGCCTGTTATATAGTGTCTGAATTTATTTATGGCATGAACAACAGCTAAGAAATATTTTTCAGTTACAGTATAATTGAACTCTGAAGGATTCAAATTTTTAATTTTATAGTAGATGGCATAAGTAATCATGTCTTTTTGTCCCAATACTGCTCCTAAAGCTGTATCTGAGGCATCTGTTGAAATATGAAAAGGAAATTTCCAGTTAGGTCCCCTTAAAATAGGTGCTTCAGAGATTTTTGTTTTCAGGGTCTCAAAGGCTAACTGGCAATCAAGATTCCACTTGAATTCACAGTCCTTGGTAAGTAGTTTTAAAAGTGGAGATGCTATCTTGGTGAAGTTTTCTATAAACCTTCGATAATATCCTGTAAATCCTAGAAAACTCCTAACATATTTTTGACAACTTGTAATAGATAAGTTAGAGATGACTTCAAATTTTGACTCATCAACTCTAATCCCATCCCCTGAAATGTGATGCCCCAAAAAAATTCCTTCAGTAAACATCATAAAACACTTCTCATGACTTAGTGAAAGATTTGATTCTTTACATCTTTTTAAAATTTCCAAGTTTGATAAGGCTCCTTCAAATGTGTTTCCATAGACTGTGAAATCATCCATATATACCTCTACACAATCATGTATTAGATCGGAAAATATTCCTAGTACAGCCCTTTGAAATGTTCTAGGTGCATTGCATAGTCCAAATGGAAATACTCGATAAGCATAGGTACCCCAAGGACAGGTAAATGTGGTTTTGTCTTGATCTTCAAGTGCTACTTGAATTTGGTTATAACCACTAAACCCATCTAAAAATGAGAAGTACTTTTTTCCAGCTAATGTATCTAACACCTTATCTATGAAAGGTAGGGGAAAATGATCTTTAAGAGTAGCTTTGTTTAATTCCCAGTAGTCAATACATACCCTCCATTTACCATTTTTCTTTGGCACAATTACCAAAGGAGAAACCCACTGACTATCTGAAATGGGATAGATAAAGTTGACATTTAACAATTTCTGCAATTCTTCTTTAAAAATATCCCTAAGATTTGGATTCATCCGTCTCTGAGGTTGTCTGATTGGTTTACAATTTTCCTCTATGTAGATGTGATGAGTGAAAGTCTTAGGGCTTATCCCTTTCATATCAGTGTACTCCCATGCACATGCAGAAGAATGTCTCTGTAATATCTTGACTAGCTTTTCTTGTTGAGATTTCTCTAGGTTCTTGTTTATGTTTAAAGTTTTACCTGGAAATATCTCAATTGTAGAGCTGCCAAATTTATCCATGGAATAAAGAGACATCTGTATTGATGATAAAAACTCAATGTTGGATTCTTCTTGAAATTGTTCATGTTTGTATTCCGAAGAGGATTCAAAATTTTCTAAGGTATTCAGAATCTGGCTATCTTCACTAATTTTTGAAATTGTGAAGAGAGGTTGTATGTCTTCTTCATCCTCAATCCATTGAGTATCATCTAATTCTGTAATTGTTTTTGCTGGAGAATACAAGGTAAATTTCTTGGTTGAACTACCATCAGAGATGTACATATCACCGGATCTACAGCTAATGAAAGCATCAGCTGTAGCTAACCAAGGTCTTCCTAATATAATAGGATGTCCTCCTAGATTATTTTTAGGAGTTAGGATCATAAAATCCATAGGATACTCCCAAGAATCTAAGGACACTGGAATGTCTTCTATTACCCCATCAGGTTTAATCACAGATCTATCTGCTAATTGTAATAATGTGGGTGTAAAAAGAAGATTAGGAAGCTTTAGTTTATCCATGATTTGTCTACTCATGATATTGATTGTTGCTCCTAAATCAATAAGTGTGTTTTGGATCTCAGTTCCATTGATGTGTATTTTAACAACTGGATTTCCTGGGTCTAGATACTTTGGAATGGCAATCTTACCCATCATGATATCTGCTATTTTTCCTGCTAGTTGAATTTTCTTTATCTCTTTGATTCTTTTTCCTGTTTTTTTCATGCTCAACTCCTTTATTGCTTTTGTTAAGATTGAAATTTCCTTGATAGCTTGTAATAATGGGATCTTAATACAAAAATTCCTTAGGTCATGTAGGAAATCATAATTAGGCACCATAATTTGTTTTTCTACACCCCTATCAATTTGTAATCTTTCTGGAAAGGGAGGTGTAGAGGTGGATGTTGATGGCTGCTCTAATATAGGAGTTGAAATTATTGGTTCTTTTTCTTTTGATTTTTCAATGTTTGGAGCTTGAAAAGATGTGTTCTCTTCAAGACTTTTATTTACCTGTAGAGAATCTTCCTCAGAATTGTTTTGCTCTTGTATGATTATAGAAGGTTTCTTCTTTTCAAGTATTCTTCTAGACCTAAGTTGAACATCATTAAGGTCTAAGGGAGTAATCAAATAGGTTGGAAACTATTGGCCTTATATCATGTATGTGTTCTGAGGATTTTTATTGTTGGTGTTTGGTATGGGTTGGGCAGGTAACTGATTTGTTTTATGAGGAAATGGTAATGGAAGTGGTGGATTTTGATGTTGTGGATTTTGAGGATTTTGTTGAGGAGGGAAATGTGGATATGGTGGATAGGATGGTGGATATTGATAGTACTGAGAGTATCTTTCATAGGGATTTTGTGCTCCTTGTGCCCAAGTTTGAGATTTATTTTGAAATTGGGGCCAAGGTTGTTGCCAAGAATTCCAATTTGGTGGGGGTTTATTATACAGCTGATCATGGAATCCTTTTGTTTGAGGTCCTTGCCAAGGCCTTCTAGAGACAAAATTGAGAGATTCTGTGGAATTTGTAGGGGTTTATTCTTGAAAGACAGCTTTAAGACCAGGAAGTGAAGGAAAACTCTTGGTCTCATGTTTTTCTGAACAAATTACACAAGTCTCTACTACTTTTGCATCCAAAGGGCACTCTCTCAATGCATGCTTCTTTCTACATTTGGGACAAAAGATTGCTAAGGCATCAAATTCAACTTTTTTCTTGTTTTGTAACTTAAGGGTGTCTATTTGCTCATTAAGACTCCCTAAAATGTCAGATTTGAATTCATCAAGCATATGTCCTATTTCTGCCCTACTTACTGTCCCAGAAGCAGACTTACTTGCCCTTGCAAGAGCAGGGTCTCTTGGTCCTTTTACAGTTTTAGATTTCCCTCTTGAAAGGTTGATACATAATTCAACTATTTCAGGTAATGTGAATTGAGATATATCCCCTTTTCCCATCATATTAAGGATATCTAACCATTCATCCCTAATTGTCTTCAACAAGAGAGCTTTCAAAGTATCTTGGTCTAAGTTTTCCATTTTTTCTCTCTTGATGTTATAGTTAAACCTCTCCAACAAATCTTCCAAATTTTCATCCTCTTTTTGTAAAATTTTAAACACTTCCTCCTTATGGTTGAATGACATACAGTAATCCAAATACCTCTCTAGAAATTCCTATTTCATGTCTTCCCATGTCCTAATAAAACTGTTGATCAAACTCATAACCCATTTTAATGCTACTCCTTTCAATGTTGAAGGGAATAGTTTAAGTTTTTGGGCATCTTGTAAGTAATCATAGGTTCTATATAGGACTTCAAATTCAAATAGAAAGGTTTCAAAATCTTCAATTTTGATTCCATAGAAGTTTGGAAGGACAGAGGGTGAAATGTGTTTCATAGTTGCATTGGTTTCTTCATCTACTATAGGAAACTCAAAAAAGCTTCCCATTTCTCTCCTACCTCTTCCTCTGCCTCCTTCTTCACCTGTACCTCCTTCTCCTTTGGCACCTGTACCTCCTTCTCCTCTACCTCTACCTCTACCCACTCCAAATAGTGTATGTTCTCCATTAAAGACTCCTCCTCCCCCTTCTTCTGCCATAGTTGATTCTTCTGTGGAAGTGGAAAAGTTTATGTCTCTAAAAAGGGTCCTTGAATCTTCTTCTAAGAAAGGTTCAGTAGATGAGGTGGAAGGTCTCTCTGTTGGAATATTTGATCTTAAGCCTTCTAGAAGTATGTGATCAGTATAGGATGGGATGTGGGTTTGAGTTGGAGGTGTGCTGCCTCTTAGTCTTGGTGGAACAAGTGGTGTTCTAGGAATCAAGCTTCTGCTTCTTATGAATCTACCCCTTGAGTCTCTTTCTCTATGCATATCATTGTTTTTGGGAGGTAAGAAACAAGGCTACCTAGTTACACTTCCCCAGCAACGGCGCCAAAATGTCTGCTCAACTTAGTGTTCCTAAATTGATGTCATAAATTGTCAACCAGGGCTAGTAAACTGTTGAAGTGAAGTGCACTATATGTGTCTAGGTATCTTCTTCCTACTTTGTTGTGTTTAGTGTTTTTCTAGTGTTTTTGGTTTTGTGTTTTTTTGCTAAGAGAAAAAGAACTAAATTGTTGGCAAAGAGAAGTTATTGGTCACACTAAAACAGAACAAAATCTACTCTAAACTATGTATGGCACCTAAGAACAGAAAATGCTAATTCACCAATTGCAAAGCTTGAAAAGGAAAGTAACTCATAACATTAACTCATTCCAATTCATTTCATTAGAGGTATGTTGGAACAACTTGAGAAAAGGATAAGTTTGATGCCATGAGGTTCTTCTAAGTAAACAACAACTTACAATATCACAGAGAAAATCTTATCCATGGTTAGAAATTTTTTGGAACACATTAAGAAAAGATTATCTGCAACATAGTAAGGAAACCTATGATAATTTAACTTATGACACTAAAATCAACCCATTCTGCAACTCAAAATGTTACTATTAAGCCTCATTCAAGGGTTAGAGATCTCTTGGAATATCTTTGGGAAAAAAGGTTGTTTGTAAAATTATGAGAAATTGTAGAACAGTCAAGACCTCAAAATGATATTACTAATTCTTGTCCATATGATAATAATGTTTTAGAAGAGACTAAGAAAAAGATCAGTTTGTAAATAATGAAGGCCTTTAAGTCGAATTAATAGAACTAGAATACAACTAGCTAATAAAACTTGAAATGCAATGAATAGAATTGAACTAATACGCAATTAGCCTTCGAAATACTACAACTCTATCTCACTCAGTGTTAGTGATATTTTGGAACAATTCATGAGAACAATATTGACTGCACTATTCGATGTAAGTAAGCATAAAACATGAAGTTCAGAAAATTTCCTAAATTAAGAACGAAACAGAGCTAAAGTTACTTATCTAAAAAAAATATGCATAAGCCTTTCGGACAGTAGGGGCCCTCTACCATCAGATTGGCACATGGATCTCCTCAATATTTCTTCAGATCATGCATTAAAGTTTTACTTATTTCATTAAAGGAAAACACTTCAAAAACAGAGTATTATAGTCTTGGACAACTTAACAACAAAACATCAACTAGCTAATTGTCTCTCGGTTCATCGAGTTATTTTTATAAGAAAAATCCATAACTGTCATTGAGAAGAAATAGGGATAGGTGTATTTTTCAATAAAAATTGAATTATAACTCCTGTTGAGGCCTCATACTTTGCTGAAGACATCTGCAGAGTCCTTGTCCTGGTAGAAGTCTACTTCTTAGTTTTGGTTTCCTCCACGTGCATAACCACTTGCAGATTTTTCCTCAAACTTCGTAGAGGGAAAGGAATGATGTAGGTGAGTTCTGGAATTCAACCATATGCATTTTTCCTTTAAGTGACACCTGTAACCTGTGTGAACATAAAGGTAGCTGCGGAATATGCGACTAGCTACAGAATGGCTGCATTCTGTAGCTAAGTCTAGTAAAAAATCACTACAACAAGAAAACCATAAAAGTATAGCAAGTCAGTCATTGTATGCATTCTTAAAGTGATTTTAATCAATCCTATTGATCTTTTAAGCCTATAATTGATAAAGGACAAAGGAAATGAAGTAAAATTTGGTGAAAGAAAAGGACATCTTTGGGGCTCAACACCTCCATTGATTTTTGGAGGCATGGTCGTATTTGTAACAACATGATTCTTAAAACTTGACCCCTTCTTAGAGTGATGCTCAACCTAAGACTAGTTAGTGACATGTACCTTCCACGAACACCCCACCAAGACCATTTTTAGTAACTATGAGATATGTCGCAACACAAAAAATATATCACATTATCACAAGTGTTCACGAGACAACGTGCTTGGCTCCCAAGACCCTGGTACCTTCCCCTAGTTACCTTGAGGCACCCATAAGGGAGATTATCCCACTACATGGATTTGACAACACTAAACACCATATATGATTAATTTCCTCGTCCGTAGGAACCCTAATTCATGCCCCATGCTCATCATTTTTTGTGTCAAGACCACTTCGCCTATTGTGAAGGTTTAACCACTCACGAATATGACAAGCCATTCAGTCTGTGAATTTTACACATCATTTGGTTCTACAACAAAAACCACCAAATCATTTTCTTTCTTGTCCACCAACACCACTGGGCGCCAATCTCAGCTTCATGACCCATTGCAATTGATTTCACCTTTAGAATTATTTTTTTCATTTAGAAAAATATATTCTGGAGGCCATGATAGAACCTGAGTGTCCTTGGGATTCCATGCACCATCACTCTTTCTTTGTACCAGAAAAATATTTCTCACCTATTGAAGCACCATCTCAAAATATTTTCTTAGTAGAAACAAACTACTTTCTACCACCAGGGAAGGTAGATTTGTTCAAGAATCCCATCCCCACATTGTATGCATTTTAGTAGGAAAAAATGTCCAACATCTCACCCACAATCAAGGTAGACATATCAACCAAACTGGGCAGAATTTAAGAAATCTTGAGGGGGGAAACATGTTCCCTCAAAGAAATTACCTCCTACAAAGCCTTGTTACAAGAGTATAGGGAAGATTTCGCGTGGTCATATTCTGAGATGCTTGGTATCAACCCTTATGTATTGGAACACCACATCAACACTTCCTTGGATGCTCACCTAATGAAGCAAAACAAGTGTTCACTTAACCCTTATAAAGCAGAATCCATTTGAAAAGAAATAGATAATATTCTGTTGATGGTGCTAGAAATCCTTAAACAAAATGGGTCTCCCTGATATGAATTCCAATTTTAGGTCCCTATATTACTAGTATAGTTACTTATTGTTGTTAGTGTAACCCCCTTATTGTTATTATTGTACCCTTGTAACCCCCATTTTGTTATTATTGTGCCCTTAAATTATTATTGTTAGGTCGACTAGGATTACATTGTGGCCCACTAGGATTACATTATGGCCCCATGGACTCCTATATATAGAAAGGAGGTTTTGTAAATTATATCATCCAAGAATTGTTCATTTATGTAATGTATTGGAGGTTGCCCCCTCGAAGTTGTTTATTTATAAGGCATTGATATCTCTTTTCTTCTATTTTTGGAGCTGGTTACACAACATTTGGTATCAGAGCTTTGGATTTTAGGGTTTCGCTGCTCCAAATAGGTCATCGTGGTATTTTCGCTATAACGTTTTTTCTACGAAGCTTCAGAAGTTGAAATTTTTAGGGTGCGAAGCCGAAATCCTGAGGAACAACGTCAAACAATTTCAGAGTTTGGTTCGAAATATTTTCGGAGATATGATCTATGGAAGTTAGGTCTTTTCCATGATCCTAAACAGGTCATCGTGGAATTTGCGCTATAAAATTCTTTCTACGAAGGTTCAGAATCTCAAATTTTTAGGGTGTGAAGCCGAAATCCTGAGAAAACTTGTAAAAAATTTTTAGATCTTGGTTTGCAACATTTTCGGAGATATGATCTGTGGAATGTAGTGCTTTTTCAGGCTCCAGAATTTCATCTCAAAGAGGTGAGCGTGGGAAAATCTTCATAACTCTCTCTCTGAGCATCGGATTGGAGTGCCGTAAAAATTGGTCGCAAGTAAACGGATTTTAGTTTCTTGGCTATCAATTTCAGAGTCTAAGGATGAAAAAGTGACACGTGTAAAGTCGTACAAGTTCACTCTACTAAACCAGTCCATAATCAGGTCAGACCTGTGGCATTCGAAAGATAATTCAGAGGGCTACGTTGGTACCAAAATTCAAATATTGAAGTGCTGCAATCACATAGATAATCCAATTTCAATATATAGCTCCTCAAAATCAAGAAAAAGGTGTGTATTTTTTTCCGAATTGCATAAGTCTTGTTTGAAGAATCAAGTTGAATTGATTCCAAGGGCATATTGTAGAATAGATATCAGTATTGGGTTCTAAAGGATGCCCCGTAAAAATAATTCAACACCCATTAAGCCTTCAGAAGGCTCTACTATGACTCATGAAGATGAAGAATTGCAACATGATCTATCAAAATTACAAGAGCAAGTGCAATAAATTTCACTCTCGCAAAGAGCAACAAAAAATGAAATGGAAGTTTTGAAGAAAGGCGTGGAAGTGAAGATGGACGGTTTGAAGAAAGGCATGGAAGCTAAGATGGATGGCATGGAAGCTGGCATGGAAGCTAAGATGGATGACATGAAAGACAACATGGAAAACAACATGGAAAACATGAAGAATGATGTAAAAGTAGACATCGAAGGTTTGACAAAGTTGATACAAGAAATGTTTCCTAATGGTGAAAAGATAGTAGAAGAACCTCATGATGAGAACAAAATAAATGTTAATCGTGATTTCATAAACTCCAATGTTGGCGGGAAGAACCACCATATTCCAAAAATGGATATGAGGAATTTTGATGGAAAGGATCCTGTAACATGGATACTACAGATGGAGCAATATTTTGATCTCCATAACGTGCAAAACACACAAAAGGTACGCATTGCAACTTTACATTTAGAACAAAAATACATTTGTATGGTATCGATGGCTTTGTTCCCGTAAAAAAATTGTCACTTGGTCAATTTTTACGGAGGAAATGATAGCACATTATGAGGATACAAAGAGCAACACCTTCTTTACCCAATTGATAAATCTCAAACAAAAGGGTTTAGTGGGGCAGGACATTGAGGACTTCCAAAAATTGAATATAAGGGTAACTGATCTTACAGAGGAACACAGGATTGATCTCTTCCTAGGCACTTTAAAGGATAACATCCAACATGAAGTTCGCATTTTGGAACCCGATTCATTGGAGAAGGCATTCAGGTTGGCAAGAAAAGTTGAATGTAAAATTATGGCGACAAGGAAGCCTACCACTCAATTCTATAAAGAAGGAAGTGTTGCTACGCCTAGATTTCCACAACCTGCAAGGTTGACACCACAAAAATTGGAAGAAAAAAGAGCAAAAGGGATTTGCTACAGTTGTGATAGAAAATACACTAAAGGTCATAAGTGTGCTGAGAAGAAATTATTTTACATAGATTGTGAAGAGGAAGAAGAAAATGAACAAGAAGAGGATATACACCTAGAACCAACCCTAGAAGAGGAAGAAATGAATCCGACCATATCGTGTAATGCACTGGCAGGAATTACCACTCCTCAAACTCTCAAGATAGAAGGACAAATCAAGAAGAAAAAGGTAATAGTGTTGATTGATTCAGGTAGAACCCGTAATTTTATTCATTGTAAGGTAGCCAAGGAATTAAATTGTTTCCACCAAGACTTAAAGTATGATATTTTTAAATGAGGATGTCCATAATCATTTCGGAAATAATAACACGTTTTAAACGTGGGGAACATATAATACCCAGTCCATTGCCTTCCATCTTACGTAGTTGGAGGCAACAAATTAAATGCACCAAGCCATAATCTTTGGGAAGGTAGCTTTTTGACATTTTAAGAAATTTTCTGAATTTTTTTCGACTGTAGGCGTTCAATATGCTATTCCTTCTGGGAAGCCGGGAAGGATAATAAGATATAATGTCATGAAAAAGATTCTAAAGAAATAACAATGAGGCGTAATTGCACAATTATGCTCAGTAGAAGTTCCGACATCAAAATCATCTATTTCTGTAGATCTCCAACAAGTCTTGGAAAATCATTCCAAGGTGTTTGAAACTCCCAAAGGACTCCCACCTATTCGTGATCATGATCATGCTATTCATTTGATTCCAGGAAGTGTTCCTCCAAACATCGGGCCTTATAGATATCCTTACTTCCAAAAGAGCGAAATTGAACGTATGATTGCAGAAATGTTAGAGGCGGGTATAATTCAACCCAGTCAAAGTTCTTTTTCTGCTCCTGTAGTATTGGTACACAAGAAGGATGGATCATGGCGAATGTGTCCAGATTATAGGGAGCTCAATAAGCTCACCATTAAAGACAAATTTCCCATTCCCGTGATTGATGAATTATTGGATGAATTACATGGAGCAATTTATTTTACCAAGTTGGATCTTTGTTCAGGATATCATCAAATTAGAATGAAGACTGAAGATATTCTAAAAACAACATTTCAACTCATGAGGGTCATTATGAATTTTTGGTCATGCCTTTTGGCCTTACCAATGCACCTTCTACATTTCAAGGGTTGATGAATTCCATTTTCAAACCCTTCCTTAGAAAATTTGTGCTAGTATTTTTCGATGATATACTAATCTACAGCAGGTCTTGGAAGGATCATGTTGAACATGTTGACAGGGTGCTCAAACTATTGTAGGAGAAACAATTATATGCAAAAACATCCAAATGTTTCTTTGGAGTACAAGAGGTGGAATATCCGGGTCATATTGTATCTCACGAGGGTGTTAAAGTAGACCCTAACAAAATTAAAGCCATTAAGGAATGGAAAGTCCCCACAACCATAAAGCAGTTGCGAGGATTTCTCGGGTTTACAGGGTATTATCGCAAGTTTTTTAAGAATTATGGGAGAATAATAGCACCTCTAACAACATTATTGAGGAAAGATGCATTTTCATGGACTCCTGAAGCAACTAAGGCCTTTGAACATCTTAAAGAGGCAATGTGCCTAGCACCGGTCTTAGCTACGCCAGACTTCACAAAAACATTTATTGTGGAATGTGATGCCTCAGAAAATGGAATTGGTGCGGTTTTAATGCAGGAAGGAAGACCCATTGCTTTTGAAAGTCGTCCAATCAAAGGAAAGTATTTACAGAAACCTATTTATGAGAAGGAAATGTTAGCAATACTGCATGCACTAAAGAAATGGCGAACTTACCTAATGGGAAGACACTTCAAGGTAAAAACTGATCATGATAGTCTTAAACACTTTTTTGGAACAAAGACTATCTTCAGAAGAGCAGCAAAAATGGGTCACAAAGATGTTGGGTTATGACTTTGAAATAATCTACAAAAAAGAAAAGCTTAATGTTGTTGCAGATGCACTCTCAAGAAAGGATGAAGAGGTGGAAGCATTGCTTTGTGCCATTTCTATTATCCAACCAGATTGGATAACTGAAGCAAGAGATGAATGGAAGAAGGACAAAGATATATGGACACTCATTCAAAAGTTGCAGCAAGATCCTAGTACATCTGATACATTTAGTTGGAAAAATGATTCCTTATGGTACAAAGATCGCTTATATCTTTGTAAGAATTCCCAACTAAAACAAAATATTCTTTCGGAATTGCACACTTCTCCTTTAGGAGGACACTCAGGATTTTTAAAAACTTACCACAGGGTGAAGAAAGAATTTTTTTGGGATGGCCTTAAATCTGATATTCAAAATTTTGTGGCGGAATGTTTGGTTTGCCAGCAGAATAAAGTGGGAACAATTAAGACCCCAGGACTTCTACAACCTTTATCCATTCCAAGTCAACGTTGGGAGGAGATTTCAATGGATTTTATCACAGGTTTACCTAAGTCCGAAGGAAAGAGTGTCATCATGGTGGTAGTTGATAGACTTACTAAGTATGCACACTTTTGTGCTTTATCTCATCCATTTAAAGCAAGTACAGTTGCTACTACATTTATGGATAGAATTCAAAAGCTACATGGAAGCCCAAGGGTTATTGTGAGCGACAGAGATCCCATTTTTACTGGAAATTTTTGGACGGAGTTATTTCTTGTTTGGGTACTCAATTAGCTCATAGCTCATCTTATCATCCTCAATCTGATGGTCAAACTGAGATAGTAAATAAATGTTTGGAAGGATATCTTCGTTGTTTTGTATCTGATAAACAAACACAATGGGTCAAGTGGTTAACTCTCGTTGAATGGTGGTATAACACTTCCTTCCATACTGCAGCAAAAATGACCCCATTTATGGCACTTTATGGATATCATCCACCATCCATCACATCATCTTTAAGGGAAAACTCGAAGGTTCAAGAAGTGGAAGATCACATCGAGCATCAGCAAGAAGTTCTCCAACTCTTAAAGGATAACCTGAATTTGGCACAAAATCGAATGAAACAACAGGCAGATCAACATCGCAGCGAGAGAAGTTTTGATGTAGGAGATTGGGTATTTTTACGGCTACAACCATACAAACAAATGTCCCTCAAGTAAGCTAAGAAGGATAATAAATTATTGCCAAAGTACTATGGTCCTTACAAGGTGTTGCAAAATATTGGTACTATGGCATACAAATTGGAGCTTCCTGCTTCTTCACGAGTGCATCAAATTTTCCATGTTTCATGCTTAAAGAAGGTTATAGGTGAAAATCTTCCAGTTCAAACAATATTGCCAGAACTTGATGAGGAAGGAAAAATCATATTGGAACCTGAAGCGGTCATGAAAACAAGAACTCGACAACTACGGAATCGATCAATTTCAGAGTATCTCATCAAGTGGAAGAACTTACCCACTGAAGATTCTACATGGGAGGATGAGAATTTTATACAGAAGCACCCAAAGCTACTCAAACATTGAGGACAACACTTTTTTGAAGGAGAGGGGCATTTTAGGTCCCTATATTACTAGTATAGTCCCTTATTGTTGTTAGTGTAACCCCCTTATTGTTATTATTGTACCCTTGTAACCCCCATTTTGTTATTATTGTGCCCTTCAATTATTATTGTTAGGTCAGCTAGGATTACATTGTGGCCCACTAGGATTACATTATGGCCCCATGGACTCCTATATATATAAAGGAGGTTTTGTAAATTATATCATCCAAGAATTGTTCATTTATGTAATGTATTGGAGGTTGCCCCCTCGAAGTGGCTTATTTCTAAGGCGTTGATATCTCTTTTCTTCTATTTTTGGAGCTGGTTACACAACATCTGAATTAGAATTCACACCATTTGGAGTAGGAGACCCAACCAAAAATATGACCGGTTTCCATAGGAGGTCATACAACATTCTTTGAAACAAGCAAGTAAGCTGACACTGTAAGACATACAATTCCAATGGATATATGGTGCTTCCAATACAAGGAGAAATAGAGCGAGCCTCTAGGAGAAAAGTAATAGTACTATCCTAAAAGAGGCACACAAGAGTGTAAGAGGATCATTAGTTAACCTACAAAGTAGTTCACAAGATAAACATGATCATAAAACCAAATACAACACACCTTCAACAAGATAAGTACCAAAGCCATCGAAATAGTTCAATTTCCTTAGTACATATGAATGAAACATATACCACAAAAATCTAAATAATAGTCTTAAGATATTCATGATACATGCATGAAAATGTGTTGGCCCATTGAGCTTCATATATTAAGTGGATGTGCCAAGATATATAAGTACAATGCTTCCACACTAGCCCCAATAATGGAACATTAAATCACCACTTTCTTCTCTAAAGGATGATCTTCTATCCTATGCCAAGCTAGAGAAGCCAAGGTGAAAGTTCAAGTACAAAAAAAGTCCCATTGCTTGAGTTATGAGGGTTTATTTATAACAAATGAGGTGACTCCTCACCTCCCATGTGACTTTCACCTCCCTAAGGACTCTCGAGGTTCTACAATGAATTTTTGAATTCTTATGTTAGGGTCCCGTGATTTGGTTGATTGGAAAGCCAAATGATAGTGTAACATCAAACCAGTCTTTGGAGCCCAAGGACCTAGCCTTCCTGGACTTAGAGAGGGCTCTCTCTATTTGTGTAAGGGATATATGTGTGTTTGCTTATTGTGTTCTTGATTTTAGGCTAGTTATGAAGTAGGTTTTTGGTTTTGGTTTTTAGGTTGTGAGGGATGAACTGATCAAAGACTAAGATAGGTAAAAATATGTCAGATCAACTGGGCTATGGGGTTGAACAGGTCAAGAAAACTTTTAGGTGGTGATACAAGGTTGTTGAATGGCCGATTTGAGTGAGGTAAAATGGATCTTTGGGTAAAATGGAGTGAGATGGACATTAAAATTGTGAAGAACAAAAGATTTCAAACATAAATAGTTTAATAGCTGACATAAACATGGTAGGGCAAACCATTAATTATGAAAGATGTAACTATAAATTGATCAATGCATAGAAATAAACATTCAAGCCATGCATAGAGATATATGACTCTCTAACTTTAGGAAATGGCTATCAGACTTTGGGGAAATACATTTAAGACAAACAAACAACTAAAATCACTATGAAGGAATGCCTAAACATAGTATTTCAAGCTATTGGGCACTTTGAAGCAAGATTGCATAGTTTTAGGCAAATGGCAAGATTAGTACAAGATCTCCTTGGTTCAACAAATGACAATCTAATCAATCAAAGAGAGGTTTCATAGGTGGAACTATGGCTAGCCATGAGTAAGCAGGGCATACCATGAATCATACTTAGCATGCATAAAACCATAAATGAAACAAGAAAACAATATTCTTCAGTTATCAAAGAGCAATCAAGGATTCTTTGATATGACTAAGAAGGAAGAAAAAATATAAGCTATAAAGAAACAGGAAATTTGAGGTGCCTCCAAGGGAATGTCTCAAATCTATTCTCTACTGTCTTATATCAAGCAAGAACATGGGATTATGGATGAAAACTAAGAAACAAAATAGATAGAGAGACACTATACCATTCTACCAAGTCATGGAATCCAACAATAGACCTCCTTCATCATCCAAAAACATCCAAGAAACTATCCAAAAGCATGATACAAGTGTTTCTTCCAAGCTTTTATAACCATGTATTGCTTCTATTCATCAATTTTAGCCTTGTTTACAATGAAATCCTTTGTAATATATAGGCCAACATGAGGGAAAACCTCCTAGTTCAAATTGCAATCTCATTGGCCTATCCAAAATATCTGATTTTGTCCTTGAAGCTTTGCAAAGCCCAAGGCACAAAATATCTAATAAAATATCTCAAAAATGCTAAAAAAGGAATAAATTGACTTTTCCTAACTAACCATGCACAAAAATAGCTAAACGCACATGAGGAAAAGTCACTTTTGAAAAGTGCATTTTTTACAAAAATACTTAAGAAATACAGTAGCAGAAAGTTCCCTGACTTGCCGACAACTTTTGGAGGCCTCCCCGATGTCGAAACGAGGCCCATGATCACTCGTTGGAAAGCTCTGAATGTCTATTTTCTGAAAATGTTTATATTTATCCAAAATAACCATTGGAAGTCCTCCAAAAATAGGCCTGTGTGTAAAAACCCAAAAAATAGGCCTTACTAATAAACGAGGCAGAGTGTAGAAAAAATGAGTGTTTTTCGCCATTTTGGGGGAGTAAATGATCTTCAATTTATCTAAAATTTACCAAGTATATGCCCCTAAAATTATGGCATCCGATGATACCATTTTCATCCTTTGAGGATGCCTCAAATTGAAATGGCGATGCCCATGAGTTTTAGCCAAAAACCCAAAAAATGACAAAAAACCAAAATTTGTCGAATTTTGCCCAAATTTGGCGAGCATGATCCTCAAGGGTTTTCAGAAACATGCTGTGAAGATGAGGCCAAAATTTGGATCTTTGAGGTGTCTTTCCTCGATTTTTATGCCGGGCGTTTCCTTTTAGCCTCCTTGAGTTTTTCCTGAGTGGCCTTCAATTTCCGCCGGGAAAACTGATTGAGTTTCTTATAATGCTCGTTCATCCTCCGTTGATGGTCCAACTCTCTATTTTCCTTCTCCAACTTCTTATCCAAGTGATCATTAACCCTGTCAAGCCATGCTTCTCGATTGTTCTCTATCTCTTGTGCGAACAATGTAGTGAGAGGGGTAGATTGGAGAAGGGCAACTTCTTCTTCCTTTTGTTTCTCAAGGGTTTTTTTGAGCCCCATGGTTCTTGCCCTCTTTCTCTTGGGCTGATCATCATCTTCACTCTCATCGAACTCACCCATGAGTTCTTCCAATCTAACTTGTGCTTTGGAGGCCTCTTTTTTGTTTTTTATGGCCTATGTCTCATATACAGCCATATGGACACTCATCTGTTTTTTTTGAATTTGCAAAAAGTGATTAAGTTTCTAGCCCTCTCAAGATCGGTCCTCAAAGCATCAATTTGGTTTTATCTATTGATCAAGAGAGTTTCAAATATTCAGGCTTCATTGTCGCTTTCATCACTTTGAATTTTAATTATGTTGAAGTCCCTTTCCTTTTCATGACTGCTTTCTTCTTTCTCCTTTCCTTTGCTTTGGGTGGATCTTTTAGTCTTCCTCCTCTTGGGAAATTCGACAATGGGCTTCTTGGGAAATTTTCCCTTGCTTCGGAGGTCCCTAGTAACATTTGGAGTTACAACTCTTGGCACCCTTTTCCTTGATGTCTGGGGCTTCGCCAATTTTGGAGAAGAGGGCATGGCCCCTTGCCTAGGAGAGGCAGCTAGCACATGCTCCATTGGCTCTTTACCCTTGCTACTTTGCTCATCATTCTTGCCACTGTCTTGGATTTCTTCATGGATGCCTTGAATTTCCCTTTGAATTTCTTTTTGAGGGTTGTCCTCGTCACTGTGTTGCACCTTTTCATCATGCCACTGTTCTTTTTCATTAGGCTGCTGTTCATCATCATGTGGTTGCCTTTGTTCATCATCATGTGGCTGCCTATGTTCATAATGCTGCACCTGTTCATCATGCTGCACATGTTCATCATCATGCTACTCATCATCATCTTCCTCTTCATCATGCCCTTCTTCCCCTTGCTGCTCTGCCTCAATGCGCTCTTTTTCCCCTTGGTGCTATGTTTCATCATGATGCTGCTCATCATCATATTCCTCCTCTTGGTCATGCTCTTCTTCCTCATCATGCTCTTTTTCTTGTTCAATGGGAAATTTGATCTTCTTGGGAATGGGCTTGCTTGAAGAAGGAGAAGGATGGTGAGTGGAAGGTGAAAGAGATGTATGAAATGAAGGGACAGTGGCGAAATGCGGATGTGTAATGAAATTATCCTAAGAGACCTCCTTCTTCTCAAGCTGATGAAGAATGATAACCTTGATGAGGGAGTGATGGAAGAGCCAGGCTGTCTGCTGAGAAGGAGGCTTTTTCTGAATAGTGGAGGCCATTTTCTCAATACTTCTATGTAGGAAGAAAGGGAGATTTAACAATTTGGCCCTCGTGAAATGCATGAGAAAACGGATATGATAGGCATAGACTCGGGAGAATCTTCCCTCGCAAGTGAAGTATTTCATGATTATCTTCATGAGGGGGGCGTAACTAGTCAATAGATATGAGAAGGAAAAAATGGATGGACATGAATCTCTATGCTCAGGCTTCAGAAAAGGCTTGTATTGTTCTGAGTCCAGGTGGCTTTGTTTAAACCACTTCTCCCTGACATAAGGGATTTTGGTGGCCTTGGAAATGGACCTTGGAGAGAATTTGAAATCTAGGCTTGCCAGCTGAAAGTGCTTCTTTAGAAACCTCAAAGCACAAAGATGTGTCAAAGGGGAATAGATCTTCACCTCTTGCACTCTTTGACAAAAATCTAGACACCAAACCTCATGGAAGTTAAACAGGATTGATGGATGAGCATTTACCTCTTCAGTGGAAACAGGCTTGAACCTCCTGTGAAGGCCACTCCTACTGTCTTGCCTGGGAGGCATTTTGTTTTGAATGTTATTTGCAATACCAAGCTATCTCAACTGGCTCTTGAAATTTTTTTCTCAATCACACCTCTGTCCTGCTTATCAGTCATTGTTTGACCAAGACAAACTGCTTCAAATGGCTTTGTGAAATAGTCTTCCAACACCAATTTTCTGCTCCTTATAAATCACTGTTTTGTCCTCTTTTATGCCAATCAACAAGTTTTTTTCAAATGAAAAGAAAACAGTCAATTTTATTACTATGCTTGGGCAAGGTATTTGAAAAGAGGTATCTGTGGCTTTTTGTTAGAACAGAGATCTCCTTGTGTTTTGACAGAAGCAAGATCACCCTTCCCCAAACAATTCTTTTCTGCTGTCCACTGTTTCTTTACAAGGTAAGACAAACAACCTCAGCTGATTTTGAAAAATCTTTCAACATACTCTGTTTTATGGAACAGTGGGGGCTGCACAAGGTTTCACTGTTTCACCATTCAAAAGAAGACACTTTTGAAGTGACAAGGCATTCAAATATGACCATTGTTTTCACTTTACAAAAACTGTGTTCACCTTAGGATCACTGTCTCACTTTACAAACACTGTTTTTACCTTAGGATCACTGCTTCCCTTTACAAACACTGTTTTTACCTTAGATTTGTAGACAGAGGTTAATTTCGTTTTATCACTGTTAGGACACCTTCAGCAATTTGAAAATATTTACCACTGTGTTTTCTGTCTTGTCATTAGCATATGGTTCATCACTTTGCTTGAAGGTAGTTTTAGGCCTTTTGAAACTAATATAAACACACCCTAGCCTCCTACTGTAACAATCTTTGTCAATACAATAACCAATTATTTCGGGGAAAATCACCCTAGAGGTGTGTTGGGTCTAAACCTCCATAGAGCAGGGCATGCTATTCAGAAGGACTCACACACAACCATACTTGAATGCAAAAAACTAGTTAACAACGATAGAAGAACTCACCCGTAGTCCTACATTCGATGTAGATCCCGCGGGGTCCAAACCCCCAACAACTCTCCTTCCGCCTTCAACCTGGAAAACAAGAAAGAACGTGCACGGAAACCTAGTTGTATAGCATATATTTCTCCTAAACGTTAGTGCAATCCATGTGAAATATTATATAAACCATAATAAATGCTTAAATGATAATCTTTTCACACATATAAATAATCATTAACACACGAGTTCAGGAACAAGATGGTTCTTCATTATTACGAACAGCATGTACAATAGTAAAAGTGGAGAGATCACCTGAATCCTTCCACGATCTTCGAACAGACCGTCGTCTGGATTCGTCCCGCCCTTGCCTCGCTAAGATACTTTCAAGACTTGTGCACTCGAGATGGCATATAAATGGATGAACATCTCCAGGAAACAAGGTTTTCCTGTATAAATCTGGGAAAGTGCAGGAGGCACGGGAATTCAGACTTGAATTGGGATTCCAACAGAGTATAATGTCTATAAAATTTCTCTCCCCCTTAGGCCATGCACATGAGGGGCTTTTATACTCCCTCAAAGTAGTTTCAATCAGTTGGAAACAGTTGGCCACGTGCTGGGGTGGTTGAACTACCAGAGTAACCATCAACCCAGCCCGAAAATAGGGATTTTTTATATATATTTTTAATGATTTTAATGGCATACGCGGAAAAGTCTGGGCATACCCGCGTATGGGAATTTTAAGACTGTTTTTTAGTCAATTTTGTTCAAGTCTATAGGAATGGGTGCCCAAAGCCATAAAGACAATCATGAATCACCAGAGGGTGAAAAATGATGTTATAACAGATGCCCCCTAATATATGAGGTCAGAAGGGGTACATGATGGCCGAAATGTATTATGCACATAGAAAGAACTTCGTAAGGACAAGAGAGGACTTCACCAGATTTCAGCCTGCCAAAAACCAATGAAAGAAAACAGAGAGTCTACTCATGCTGAGGCAAGCATACCCATGCTCAATCAAAAATACATCATATGGAAAGTACATAATAGATCCAAAATGTATAAAAGTATAGCTGAACTGAAAGTACATGATGAATCATCTGAGCATGGCCCGGAAATATAAATCTGAATCAATGTCCAAGTATCACATATAGAAAGCTGATCAATGATGCTAAAATTGGATGTCTGATCATATAAGTAACTAAATCTCCATGTACCAAATCATAAGAGGTGGAATAAATGGTACAATCACTCAACTCGGGAGCCAACATATAGGATATTGCTGTACTTAACTGCAACATATAAGGGTGAACGACATCACTGGCAGAAACTAAATGGACTGTCAAAAGTGAACCGAGAAATGCTGATGCAACTTGAGGTCTTCACCGATCACTATGGCACAATTCTACACAATGGGAATAAATGAGCTGAAGTCGACCATGTGAGAAATCGTTGGATTACCGGTCAATGATGAATACCATTAACCAATGCGAGACAACCCACCAATAATGAAAATGAGTGTCAAGGTGCCCCAGTACAATCTAACAAGTGCGAATAAATGAGTTGAAGTCGAACACTTGAAAGAATCTACCAATCAGGAGGAAATGATGAATCCCCACTGTCGATAGCGAAGAGTCTACCACTGATGACTGCAAACCCTAAGGTACTGACAAAAAGACTCTAGATCTTATTCCCAGAGCAATGAGTCGGAGTCGATGGGAAAAGATCTACTGGAAGGAAGGCATTAAGGCATCCCACATCAGTCCAGCGCGAGTGTAACCCGCAGGCCAAAATTTGGAAGGAATCGGATGAAGCAGAGTGACGGAACCAAACCGAAGTACGTTTCCGACATGCACAAGATGAAGCTAGTGCACGGAAGAAACCCTCTGAACCAACCAATAATGAAAGCTGACACAGAGGCGAGATATCCACCAATAGGGTCAAATGGAAATCAAGGTACTGCACGAATCCCAAGTGTGATAATGTGTGCTGACGTCGAACACAGGGGAAACCACTCAGTCAAAGACCCATGATGATGATCAAATGATGAGCACGAGGTCACCTATCAATGATGGAAATAGGCCCAAGGTGCGGCTCTAGGTTTGCTCTCAGAGCAATGTGTCGTAGTCAATAAGAGACAAACCCGCCGGCAAGAAGTCAATGGGGACCTTCTCAAACCAGCACGAGCAGAAGACCAAAACATTTGATGTGATAGAACATGATACTGACAAGACCGGGAAGGCCGACTGAATAATGAGTCAAGAGACACCGCAGAATGGCCGACTCTGGTTAGACTTCCCTTGAACAAAAGCATGACTCATGATGACCATGGCAGTAAAAAGTGACACTGTATAAGTCTGTTATGCAGGAGGCAGAACAAACTCTCCATATGATTGGAAGAGATAACCAACCGGGGGAGAAATGACAAGTGAAACAAGGTAAAGGCTGAACCTAGGTCAAAACTAAAACCATCCCAAATGTAGGAAACATATATAAGTGTATATGCTTTGTTCAAGGGCGACAAACTGACACTGTACTGCCATCAAATAACGAAGTTACATCCCGTTCCCGCTCTTTTTGTTATATTTTATTTTTTTGTCTTTTTCATATAATAAGCCTGAAAAAGAATAAAAGAATGCTATGGTACAATGGTGTTACACAGTAATTTGTCACCGTCCCTACCATTCCCCGTCCCGCACAATGGAGGACCCATTATGTGACCTGTGAACACTGTCATGCCTTGAAAACATCATCAATGCATCCCTCTGAGTATGATCTTCATTTCCCCTTGAGACATCTCCTTGCAAAATCCATGAAAAACAGCTCTTTTTGCATTGGCGCGGGTAGACAGTTCAGTGCTCGCGCCAATCAGGGAAATCCTGTAAAGAGGTCGCGCCACTTGGTGCTCTGTCATAGAGCAGCAATCGTGCCACCCATTTTAGGGACTGTTTTTTAAATATGGATGGTGGAAGTTGAGTTCAAACAAACTCACAAACCACTGCCTATCTTGAGTTGGGAGGTTTGGCTGTGGGAGTTCTATGGAAGGGAATTGGTTTTGCCACCTCCCATGGAACCTTCCTTGTTGATAGGGCCAATCCCATAATAATAGGGATCCCAACTCCCTCCTTCCCCATCTATAAAAGCTTGCTCAGATCCATGGCAAGCTAGTCTGGAAGTGCTGAAGCTTTGCATCTCCCTATTCCCAAGTGCCTTTGTGCTGTAAAGAATCCCTTCTTTCCCTTAAGGCCCATTAAGCAAGGAGACCATTGTTACGAGACTCTGGAGAGGTTTCCCTCTCCTTGGCGAGCTTTACGAGACGTGGACAACCGGGGACCCGTACGAAGGAGGCTGCGACGTCAGAACTCGGTTGTAACTTCTATTCGTTTATCACTTTAATAGATGACTATGATTATGGTTCCACTCCTTTTGCAATCATGTTAATGCGAGTAATATCTTTTCTGACCGATGTTTAGTTACGTATGCCGGTTCCTATGCATGTATCTGTTCGTTTCTTCTGTGTGCAGGTGTTCATCCACGGAGATCGTGGAAGGATTGTGATCTGCCAGGGCTGAAGGACGGGGACATCTTCTTCTTCAGATCTAGCGTTGGAATCCCGGTAGGCTCTTATCCCAAGTCTTTCATTCGTAACTAGGAGCTTGCGTCATAGCATTGTTTGTTTGTTGCTAGACCCCTGCTGGGCTAGTAGGGATCGCCTCTGTCCGCAGAGGGGATTTACCTCCTCAACAAATTGGCGACTCCGCTATGTACACACACCACACCAAAAATCATTTCAGGCGTAGTACTTCTTAAGGTACAGCCCATTCCTGGGCTGCGCCAATGGAACTCCTTCGTAGTCTATAAGCTCGTAGGCCCCATTTTTCAAAACACGTTTTACTATGTAGGGACCGTGCCACATGGGCTGAAGTTTACCGGCACCAAGCTTATCATGTGCCTGATCGTACAAGAGGACTAGGTCTCCTTCAATGAAAGAACGGGGAGAAACAGATTGATCAAAATGAGATTTGACCCTCTTCTTTTGTGCTTCGATAATCAAAGCAACTAGACGACGGGTTTCATCCAACCGTTCGAGATACAGAAGACGCTCTTCCTCAGGAGAAGTATTCGGTAAGAGCTCCACAGCTAATTTGAGCGAAGGAATTTCACATTCAACCGGCAAAGTAGCTTCCAGACCGTACACCAGTTGGAATGGTGTGAATCCGGTTGCACTTTTAGCAGATGTTCGGTACGCCCAGAGAGCTGAGAACAGTTGGAGATGCCAACTTGATTTATGAATCCCAACTGTTCGCTGAAGCATAGTGACCAAAACCTTGTTCATTGCTTCAACCTGACCGTTCGCTTGAGGGTAGTATGGCGTTGAGCTGTCGTGACGCAGGCCCAACGCAGCTGTCAGCTCCGCCATCATGTAATCGCGGAAATGAGTACCGTGATCAGTGACGATAGCTTGAGGAACCCCGAATCGTGCAATAACATGGTTGAATAAAAATGAAGCAGCCGTTCTTCCGTCAGCAGCTAGTGTAGGCATCGCCTCGGCCCACTTAGTGAAGTAGTCGACGGCGACAATGATATACGCATGCCCCCGGCCGAGTGAGGGTTACACTTCATAAAATCCACGCCCCATTTCGCGAAAGGGCCGACGGTAATAACGGGATGCAAAGGCAACGACGGCGCGCGCATCTTGCGCTGAAAAATCTGGCACGGATGGCATTTTCGGACTGCAGTGATACAATCCTTGAATATAGAAGGCCAGAAATAACCTGCCCTCATAATCTTTTGGGCAGTGGCATATCCGGACATGTGTCCACCACAGGTGCCACTGTGGCAGTCATTCAAGACTTTCTCAGCCTCGTCCAAGGTAAGGCATCGTCGGAGCACCGAATCTACTCCAATACGATATAAGGTATCTCCTACTATGCGGTAGGGTTGGGACTGGTGCCGGTAAACTCCAGCCCATGTGGCACGGTCCCTACATAGTAAAACGTGTTTTGAAAAATGGGGCCTACGAGCTTATAGACTACGAAGGAGTTCCATCAAGAAATCTCAGAATGGGTCAACACCTTAAGAAGTACTACTTATCAAATGATTTTTGTGTGTGTACATAGGTGTGTGATTTTCATTTGTGTGCATGGTGGTGTGCTTTGTAAACATCTTCGCTGATCGGCCTTCCCGGGGCTGTGCGTATGTCTTTCATCCATTTGTTGGTTTCTCATGACGGCAGTGTTCTCCCATAGCACCAGGAATCGTCTTCCGTGTACTGCACTATGATCCTGTTGGTGAGTT